>CM038226.1:87200869-87508369 GCA_021442155.1 Cymbidium sinense | reverse complement strand
TTAAATTATATACTTTAAATAATTATATTATTTAAAAAAATTAATAAAAAAAAAATCTTTTTCTCTCTCTCTCTCTCTTTCTCTCTCTCTCCCCCGCCGTTTGTAAAACCACCAAAAAAAAAAAAAAAAAAAAAAAAGAGTAGTCGAAGACGACTAGAAACAGTAATCGTCTGATTTGACGAATTTATTTTATTAATTATATTTTTTTCAAAACAACTATTATCATTATTAAACTTATTTTAATCCCTATATATATATATATATATATATATATATATATATGTATTCCTGAAACAAAACAATCCCGTTATGGCAAGAAGTTGATATATATATATATATATGTATTCCTGAAACAAAAACAATCCCCGTTATGGCAAGAAGTTGTTACCTGGATTTGTCCTCTCGTGGGCGGGGGGCAAGAAGTAGTGGAAAAGGGGAGCGGGGGATCTATGGAAAACGAAAGCAGGGGGCAAACAATAGTTTCCTGTATCGCCATGGGATGGCTAGGGATTTTAATCAAAAACCACCGCGCGAAAAGTTAGCCGTCCGATCATAAATCGAGGGCAAACTGGCAGATTCGTTGGACCGGGATCGGTTCTTCGAAAATTCAGAAAAGTATGTATAAATCAAATCTTAGCTTATCCAACACACACAGATATAAGTGATGTGAGATAACAAAATTTTTCATAAAAAACTAAAAAAAAAGGAATAACTATAGGGCCTAACCAAACAATTTAATCCATTATATCTCAAGTTATAATATTTTACCTTTGTCTCTAACTAGGGAAAATGGTGTTATAAAATTTGAAATGTTTGTTTATTTTTTTATTATATAAAAAATAGACTATAAAACTTAAAAATAAGACTACAAAACTCCTATAATAATAATTGAGCTATAATAGCCAATTTTATAATGTATGATGATTAATTTAAAGATTTAAAGATTTCCCTATTATTTGAAGCCCTTAAGGTTAGCTCTTGGGTCATACCCTCCTATTGTTGAGAATGAGATCCTGTTTATAAGTTTTAATATGAGCATTTTTGTAATCTAACTAAAATTTTAAACACTCGATTGAATAACCTATATTAAATCTTTTGATCACAAATCAATTTTTAAACATGCAAGTGTCCTTAAATTTGAGTGATTGTTGAGCTCTTTAGATTACTATTGTTGAATTGCTCGATTCGATCATGAATATGCTAGATATGAAGATTGTTTGATAATTCAATTAATACTTAAAAATTTCTAATTACACTTCTAATGCATTTGATCACATTTAGACTTGGGTCGATTCAATGAGTTTTTCTCATTAAGATGTTAATTTAACTATAAATTTATTAAAATTGGAATTTGGCTGACCCAAAAATTTATTCTAATACATATGTTGGATTAAAATTACTGCTCGATTAATCAAATTTTAGAATGACATACTATATCTAACTTATTTTATTTATTCATATAATATCATATTGTCTAAATTAGACGATGAAAATTGGACTCATAATAAACTCAATTTAAAAATCGAGTTGGTGGAGTTGAGAAGAAATTAACCCATTTGATATTTTGGGTCGGGTTCGAGTTGACCCACCAACACAAAATTAACTTAATTTTGACCCACCAACTCGAATTTGACTCGAAATTGACCCGTGAACCCGAAATTGACTCAATTTTTACCCTTGAATCCGAATTTGACTCAATTTTGACTTAAAATACATATACAAATAGATCATTTGGGCCGTGTTGGGTCAATTGGGTTGAGGTCGGGTTATGTTCGGGTTGAAGTTTTTTGACTGCTTTGGTAAATGGGTGGTCAGTCAAATATATTGAGTCAACGATCTCGGCCAATCAATTGACACTGATCTAAATCACATCAAATTATATGCATGAAAAATATATATATTTTTTAAAATAAATTAATGTCCATGATATTGTTGCTTTTATTTAAAAGTAATAATATTATAGAAATTAATAAAAAAGTTCAGGTGTTAATATATGAATACATAATAATTTTATAGTGTTTATATAAATCCCCTCAAAAAAATTTCTCCACATGTCCTCAAGGAATTGCACGTGAGAACGACTTTTAATCTTTAAATTTATATCCGGATAAAAGTAATAAATGAATTTTAGAATTTCAAAAGAGTTCTATTTCATTCCAATATAAAGTTTAAGATAAAAAAAAAATACTATTTGTATATAATTACATTATAATATCTCTAGGAAATTAGTTCCCTATCACTTGGGGAGCCTTTAATATTTTATGCAGTGATAATGAGTTATATATAATATTAATTATTAAATATTAAAACTAATCCACTTATTACATTTTAGTTGATGTTGATATAAAGGGTTTTTGGAAATATTAATATTTATTTATTTTTCTTCCATCATATCTAATTATCTCATTCTCTTTACCCCTAATAGTCATTTACCATTTATGTAAATTAAAATTTATAATACTTTTCATAAAAATATAAATAGTTATTGTTAAGCAAAATATTTTTTTATATTTAGAACTTCAACGCCGATTCAGAGTCCGATCAAGCAAAATACTCGTCTAATCATCCATCAATGATTTTAGAACCTACGGTTACGATCGAAATTGGAAGTAACGAAATCTGTCAGTAGGTTTATCAGAGCTACCGCATATTCGTTCTATGCGAGCGCCAGACGGTGCGTTTAAGTCTTCGATGGCTGATCAAGCTCATCATGAAATGAACGGCCGATCTAAATATAAAAAATTAAAAACTTCGCGGTCGTTTCGCGAGGATTTTATATCTTCGATGAGGCGGACCCAAGGGACAATTCCTCTTCTTGCTTCCCATTCCTCATTTCCTCCTGCGCGCGCTCTCTCTCTCTCTCTACCCCTGTCTCTTTAGCTGTCCTCTCTTTCTCTCTCTTGGGTATTCGTCGCCGGAGATGGTGATCCCGGCCATGAAGGAAGTGGCGCGGAGGCGGAACATTGCGGGCTTGACGGAGAAGCGTGCGACTTTGCCACAGTCGAGGAGATCGATCCCGCAATCACGCCTCCACAACTTCTCCTTCCCGACCCTAAGCTGGGGAAACCAGAAGCTCCTCCGGTGCGTCAATCTATCGGGCAGATCGATGGATGAGGAGCTGCAGACAGGGAGGCGTTGCTCCTCCTCTTCCTCTCCTGACGAGCTCCTGCCGCCGCCGCCACCTCGGTTTACTGGACAGAAGCAAGCTCCGGAGGAGGAGGAGGAGATAAAGGAATCTAACCCTTCGGGGCTATCGGCTTCAAGACCGTGGAATCTGCGGAGCAGGAGAGCAGCCAGAAATGCTCCGGCGGAGATCTTCTGGAATCGGAACCCATCGCCTCCTTCCTCGCAATCTCCATCATCCTCTTATTCTCCTCATCAGAAGGAGAAAACAAGCAATCCGGTGACTCTTGTAACGAGATTGGAAGGACTTGATATGACAGAGAAGGGGAAGAGGCGGAAATTCTCGATCGCGCTCTCCAGGGAGGAGATCGAGGAGGATTTCCTCTTGGCAAAGGGGTCAAAGCCCCCTCGTCGGGCAAAAAAGAGGCCCAAGTACTTGCAGAGGCAGCTTGATGTAAGAGAATTAGGGAAAGAAAAAACATCTTCAGTTTCTAATCTCTCTTTCCTAAATCTGATGGTTTATCGATCTAATTCCTGTTTCCTTTTTTTTTTCTGTGATTTTGCTCTTAGTTTCTTTTTCCTGGGCAATTTTTATCAGAAGTGACAGCAGATTTGTACAAAACTGGTGAGCAAAGCGATGATTTCTGCTTAAGTTCTTCGTTTGTATAAATTTTAATTTATTTTGTCTTATTCTGCTATCAGGAGTGAGATCTGATGAAATTCTTTTTTTGCAGAGGAGATTTGAAGTTGATCGTGGTGGCGTTGTTCAGTTGAAGAAGGACCTGAAGTTTTCAGATGCCAGCTATCCGTATGAATTACTTCATTCTAGTTAGCTCATTGTAATACGCCATCGAAATGTAATTGTTTCTATTTAATGAAAAAAAATAAGTTTGGTATTCTTCTTCAGCAGCAACAAATTGATTTTTGTGGTAACTTATTCTCTTCAAGCTTCGTTGATACAAGCTACTCGAGGCATCTTTGAATTGTACCTCTAGAAAAAAATTTGTCTGTCAAGAAGTATGTTTCTAAAACAATTTTTTTTTTTCATTTTTCATTCGTTCTACCAGAATGCTTAATATGCTAAATTAGCGCAGTTTTTTTAAATAACTTTTTTTGCCTTACGTAATTATGGAGCTAGATTTGTAAACGATAGGAATTTGTTCTCTGTGATGGTTTGAACAGGTTCTTGATTATTTGGAGTTAGTATTGAAAACATTGTGGATTGCTTGGTTTTATTTGGTTATAGTTGTTTCAAAGTCCTCATCTTCTCATAATAGAATTGGGAAAAAAGTTTTTTTTTCTCCACCTTCAAGAGAAAGTCTCTTGACGAGTTCAGCATCAATAAGGGATAATACTTATCTATTTTGGACTCTTATTGGAATGGACTCATCTTCCGGACATGCCAATTCCTTGCCAAGTTTGGCCAAAGCATCTGCTACTGCATTTTCTCCATGGAGAACCTTGTAGATGGTGACCTCAGGAATCTGGGCCAACAACTTTATGGTGTATTCGTGATAATGACGAAGCTTGGGCTTGAGAACCTTGCAGGACCCGACAATCTGGTTGATGACCAGTTAGAAATTCCCATAGATGTTGATGCCTTTGACACAAACGATGATGGTTAACTCCAGACTAGCAATCAAAGCCTCATACTCGGCTTCGTCGTTGAAATTTTTTTCCTTTTTTCAATATTTATGAACCTTGACGTTCTCTGTTTCGTCAACTTGTCAACTTGTTTAAGTTAGAATATCCACTACTTTGTAAAATTTACTATAATGAGAATTGGGTTAGTGCCACGAATATTTTTTGAGAGCTTGTTTAAATATTTGAAGTTTTTTATGATTCTGGTTTTTAGATAGCGTTTCTATTCTTCAGCAGATGCTCTGCAGTCTGCTTTAGTGATTCCGTCCAACTTGTGACCGCTAGCGGTCTTCTCTTGTTTTCTTAAACAAGAAAGGTGATTTCTCTTGTGCAAGTTAGCAATTCAAGCTGTATGTTGATTTCACTTTCTCTGCAATTAGTTATGAGTAAGATGCCTCTGCACTTTATTTGGTTTCTTTTCATAGGTGAAATCTCTATTGTTTGGCAGAAGATGACATTTGGATGACATAAGATTAAAAAGGCCAGTTAAAGTTGGCAATATTTTGGTATATCGCTGTGTTGATTGCAGCTGTATATACGGGTAAAATGAGGAGTCATGCCCAGCTTCTCATTAACGCACAAAAATAATTACAGAAAGGGTATTAGGACGGAAAAAATGAAAATTACAATCAAAGAAAAATAAGTGTTGGAAACAAACAAAGCTTTGACGTGTGTGGAAAAATGACACCAAAAAAATCGGAGCTCAGGAGTATCCAGTCAAGGGTGTAGTGAACTCCATCCAAAGCTATGGAGGAATAGTAGATTGTAGAAGTAGCAGCTACAGTACAACCCCAAGATGGAAAAATAACGAAAACAATAAACCTTGTATTCAAAACAATTGCACTATATCCAACAGAATAGAAGGCGGAAACAGAAGGGCCGAGAAACAAAAATATAGAGAATGCTGCCATAAAGGCGAGATGGCCATTATAATCAGCAAGAGATCCCAGGACCGAAACAATCCAAGAAAATCCAGAATTCCTGATAGTTGGTTGAGTCACATTGAGGTTGGATTGTGGGCTCCGAAAACTTGTCACCGATCTCTTCGATGAAAAGAGTGTTTTTAAAGTGTCGGCGTAATTTTCAGAAGGCAGATAGAATAGTAAATAAGACACTATCCAGAGATTTCTCCCTCATTTGGTGAGGACTTTAGATTTGGTTCCAGGTTTTCTATAGGCGCAAGCCCCTATAGTTAATTACCCCTCTTAATAAATGAGAGAGAACCTTCGATTAAAGATAGTCATTAGATCGCTTAATGCGTAGCGTATAGTAGCAGCATATAAAGTTTTAGAATTTAAGATATGAAATTCATCATTTTAACTTAAATCGGATGATTGGGGGAATGATGACGTGCCCGATCTAGATCCCATGATTTTTGTCACGGCCGCGTCCTACTACTTGTAGTTGCCTTAACGAAGGATCTTTATCAACAAAATATGAGTTACGTCGTAAGAAATCCTCAGCTGAGGTGTTGTTTGTCTGGAGACCTTAAGTCACTTTTATAGAAGGTTGTTTGTCTATCAAGTATATCATATTTACACAAAGCGAGAGCCATCGGGAAAGATCTGATGCGATCGTAATATAAAGGAGGGCCAAACCATCCGTCGAGGACTCTAGTAATCGCTTCATCTCAGCCTATCACTGCCGCAATCAGACAGCCAATGGCCCTTACTGTCAAGAGATTGATTGAGATTGAACATAGCAGAACACTTGATTAGACATTGACTCCTTTGTGAGCTAGAGTTTTCTTAATTTGTCACCTCCGATAAACTATTGCAGAAGGTGGATAGATTGAGTTTTGATTTAAGTTTTTAATGATAGAATTTGATTTAAGTAGTTTTTAAATTGCTACTTAATTTGATTTAGAAAATTGTTTTGTTGGCATATATTTAAGAGCTTTAGATCATGTCAACTCTATTTAACGAGAGATTAGATCTACCGTCATCCTAATCAATTCACTTTCATACGATTTGAAACTTTTATTATAAATTTTTAAGTTTTGTTAACCAGGACCCATTCATAAGACTAAACTGGAAACAACCCGTGCAACATCCTCAGACACTTGAATTTAAGTATTCAGCGTAGTGTCGGGGCACATGCGAGTGTATAGTAATTTTAGGTAATTTTATGTTTGAATAATTTGAATATGTTTAAAAGTTTTAGATCCTGTCAACTCTGTTTAGCCAAAGGATTAGACTTTGAAACTCTTATTATAGGTTTTTAGGTTTTGTTAACCCGGACTCAGTCCTAAGACTAAACCGGGAAGCACTTTTAGATTGATATTTGATTTAATTTAAAAAATTGATTAATTTAAATATGTTTAAGAGCTTTAGATCTTGTCAATTATGTTTAGCTGCTAATAGAGGATTAGATCTACTATCACTTGACATAATCAGTTTTTTCAGATATTTCACTGATTTGAAACTCTTTTTATAGATTTTTATGTTTTATGCCACCAACCCTGACTAAACCGAAGCAACCCCAGAACATCCTTGAATTTAATTTAAAGTGCATATCGTGTTTTATAGCTTAGTTATTTATCTAATTAATAAAATTATTGATCTTGAAAATCATATTTATGATGAAATTCGTTAATTTTTGATTAAAGGAGGCCCTATGATTTTTGTGGATTTTGATTTAGTATCGTCTTTGTACAGCCGTGATCCGAAAGAAAGCATTTTGATTTGGGACAGCTTTTAACACACTACACTTAGTTTATTTGTTGAGTTTTTGTAATTTTCCCAACTTGATTATGCTCAATTTACATCAATTGATAAGTAGTTTTCATTTGATTTATCGCTTTTCATTTATGCTTATTAGTTAGCATAGTAATCACCTTCACATTCGTATACGAGTTATTAAACTCAATTTAGATTTATCTTTAGATTTTGGGTATTTTGGGTTTATTGAGCCATGAGTTCGATTAGTCCCACCCAA
This sequence comes from Cymbidium sinense, assembly GCA_021442155.1. Classification (NCBI taxonomy): domain Eukaryota; kingdom Viridiplantae; phylum Streptophyta; class Magnoliopsida; order Asparagales; family Orchidaceae; genus Cymbidium; species Cymbidium sinense. The sequence continues at coordinate 87,500,668 of CM038226.1, read as the reverse complement.
TTAAAAGCTTGCTTAATTTTGGAATTTGCAGAAAGAGAACTCATTTTACCAATTTCAATTGCCAAGATTCCAATTAGAGTTTGTGAGTTTAATATTAGCCTTCCCCAAAATTTGTGAGTTTAATATTAGCCTCTCACAAATTTATGAATTTAATATTAGCTTCCCCAAAATTTCATTTAAATTTTAAATGAATATTCTATTATTATAATTTATTTAAAATTTGCTTTAAAGACTCTCCTTTTTTTATTTGACGCTATAAAATTAGCTGCAGGTTTTCCTATTTAGCGTTCCTAAGTCAACTCATTTTATCCTCCTCTTTTCTAAGATTTTAATTTGACCTCTGGTGTCATCCCAGGGTCGATGCTTTACCTGACGCTGTTGAACGAGTGGTCTGACACCACCGCTTTTTCATCTGTGAGCACATACTTGACTTCATTATATATGTATATATATATATATATATATATATATATATATATATATATATATATATATATATATATATATTCACCCCTCCTTTTTTCTAAAAATTGACAAAATTTCTGCAAGATTTCGGGAAAGCTACATCTAACAAGTGGTCTTACTTGCTTTGAAGTATGGCTGTCATGACATCACAACCGCTTTCATCCATCGCCTACCTTAATACAATGAGGTCTTCAAACTCAGCAAAGCAAAGCATGTATATATATTCACATCCACAACCATATTCGACGCATTTTCACATGCCGCAAAGCGAAGAAATAGTTTATGTAGTAATTGGGAATGTGCGCAGAGATGCGAAAACCGAAAGAACATCGCCTCATTGACGATGTTCTTCCATTGTGAGCGAAACAAACTAAAGAAGAGCGACACCAAAATCGAAGGAAGAACCGTGATATTCTTCCCGTCATGAGGAGCGAACTGAATTAAAGCGAGCGGCGACGAAAATTGGAAGAATTCGTTTGACGATGTTCTTCCCGATTTTCAAAAACGACTAAGAAGAAGAACTGTGACATGTTCTTCCCGATTTACGAAAGGCTTGCCGCGGATAAGAGTCGGGACGCCTAGAACGGCCTGGTCTTGAAGACGACGCCAAAGGAGGAAGGAGGTCGGGCCGCTTTTGAATTGACCCTCGTCAAAAGCATGAGGGATTGTTGGTCAAAAGGTGGGTCTGGAACAGTGGAAAGGCTGGCCTCGGCGGAGAAGGGTCCGAGTCTCAGTCGAGGAGGGGCAAAAGGCTTAATGGAGAAAGATGGGAAGCGATGGCAAGCGCCAGGCAGTAGCGCGCTGATGACTTCGCGGCGATGCGGAGTGGGATGCGCGCCGATGGAAAACACCTACCGGATGCGAAAACGACCAATGAACATTGAAAATGGGAGGAAAATTCAGAAAAAGAGAAGGAGCTTTTACCTTTTCTTTTCTTTTTTTCGCTGACGGAGATAGGGAAAGCGCAAAAGTGGGAGAGAGGGTAGGAGAGAATGAGGGAGAAAATGGAGAAAATATTACGTCCGGAGTCCGACGCTTTACACGGACTCAAATCCGATGTGTCCAGGATTTTTTCCCATTTTAGCAACGACATATAACCTGGACGACTACGACGATTTTATCCCGCCCGACTACCTCAACCAAAACAAATGGAGAAGAAAATGAGAACCGGACATTCCTTCACATGGCTTAAGTTTTCTCCGCTAGCCTCCGCCTCGATCATTAACGCCCATTTCTGGTTTAGCAAATCTTAATAACTTCCATTGAGGTATCAGAAGACTATACATGGGTATTTACACTTGTGTTCCCGAACTTTAATGAATTTAGGATTTTCTATTCTTCTCACCGCCCAAGATGAACATTTTAGAACATTTGAGTTCTTTAAATGAACGGATGTATTTTGTAGGAGATGTTTTATATGTACTCTATCTTTCAAGATGGTACATGCCGTTATTTTCAATTTTTCGAACCGACAGTTTTGTGAAATGTTTAGATCACATGGTAGTTTTCAAGATGAATTATGTGTCGATTAGGGATGATAGATGTTCACATCAATTAAAATTCTGGCTGATTTAGATTTCACTCTTTCTGACGAGGTACAAAATATTTCATTTTTTCTTTTCTCTGCTCGAGGAAATATGTCCATTATAATCCATTGGAATAATTTGGTCGCTTATTTTTTAGTATTATTTTACATCTGTACTCTCTTGAGAGTACGCATACTTATGGACATTTTTCCCGCTTTCTACCCTGTTGTTCATTATATTTATTCTGGAATCAATTTGGTCGCTTTGGATAGTTTCTAAGATTTTGCATTCAGATTCTATATACTCTCATGAGAGTACACAACATTTTAGTCATTTTTTCTTGTTTCTTTGGCATGTTTGGAAGAAATATTTATTACAATCCATCAGGGACAATTTGGAGGTCATATTAGTTTTAGTGTTATTTTGTATATGTACTTTCAGTACTCTTCGAGAGTATGCGATTTTGTGGACATTTTTTCCAGCTTTCTTTTATTGTTCAGACAACCACATTCCTGGAAGCAATTTGGTATTTGTTTGACATTTTAGAGATTTTGCAGATTCAGACTCTCATGAGAGTACATAACATTTTGGTCATTTTTCCTATTTCTTTAGCTGTTTGGAGGAAATATGTTCATTCATCATGACAATTTGGAGGTTGTTTGGTTTTTTTAGTTTTATTTTGATCAGACTTTTATACTCTGAGAGCGATGACATTATTTTCCGCTTTCTGCCTTGTTAAGATTATGTTCATTACATTCCAAGAAGTAATTGGTTGTTTGGATGATTTAGGATTTTTGTGTTATATACTCATAAGAGTAGAATATTTTGTCATTTTTCCTGCTTTGCTTATTTGGAGGAAATATGTTCATAATCCATCGGACAATTTGGAGGCTGTTTTTTGTTTTTTAAGATTTATTCTCTGTAATTCTCTTGAGAGTGAATGATTTTGACATTTTTTCGCTTTCTTTACCTGTTGATTATGTTCATTACATTATAAGAAGATTTGTTTATGGTTTATTTTGATCTATACTCTCTATACTCTTAGGAGAGTATAAAATATTTTGGTCATTTTTTCCTATTTCTTTGTCATGTTTGAAGGAAATATATTCATTACAATCCATCAGGGATAATTTGGAGGCTGTTTGGTTAGTTTTTTAGTGTTATTTTACAGACTCTCAGATTTCTCTTGAGAGTACAAACGATTTTGTGGACATTTTTTTCCAGCTTGGTCCGATTATTCGATTATGTTCATTACAGAAGAATTTTGTTTCTTGGATCAGATTGATTTTCAGACTCTCATGAGAGCAGATTTTGGTCAATTTTTCCCATTTCTTTGATTTGTTTGGAAGAAATATGTTCATTACAATCCATCACGGACAATTTGGTCGCTATTGGTTTTAGTATTATTTTCAGATTTCATTTCGCTGGTATAAATTTATTTACATTTTTTTCTAATTTCTTTAAATTTTGTTTAGATTATGTTCATTACATTCCAAAAAATAATGGTTGTTGGATAATTTTAAATTGATCAGATTTTACTCTCATGAGAGTGAACATTTTGGTCGCTTATTTTGGCTTTGGAGGAAATATGTTCATTACAATCCATCGCGACAATTTGGGTTTGGTTGGTTTTAGTGTTATTTTAGATCAGATTTCTCAGAGTACATATGATTTTATGGACATTCTTTTTCCTTTTTTTTTGGCCCTTTGTTCATATTATATTCATTACATTCTGGAAGCAATTTGGTGGGTTTGGATGATTGGAGATTTTTGCCAGATTTTGTACTTTGAGAGTACGAGCATTTGGTCATTTTTCTTTTCTTTGACATGTTTGAGGAAATATGTTCATTACAATCCATCGTGGATAATTTGGAGGTGTTTGGTTAGTTTTTAGTGTTATTTTGTGAATCTTACTCTCTCGAGTACAGATGATTTGGACATTTTTTTCCAATTTTCTCTTGTTGATTATGTCATTACATTCTAAAAGCAATTTGGTGGTGTTTGGATGATTTAGAGATTTTATCAGACTTTTGTACTCATGAGAGTACAAAATATTTTGGTTATTTTTTCCTGCTTTGGCTGTTTGGAGGAAATATGTTCATTAATCCATCCATGGGGATAATTTGGAGGTTGTTAATTTTTTAGTGTTATTTTGTATATGTACTCTTTGTATTCTCTTGAGAGTATAGATGATTTTGTGGACATTTTTTTCCAATTACTTTGGCATGGTTGTTCAGATTATGTTCATTACATTCCAGTGGAAGTAATTTGGTGGCTGTTTGGATGGTTTCTAGGGGATTTTTGTATCTATACTCTCATGAGAGTACATGACATTTTGATCATTTTTTCTTTTCTGCGTGAGGAAATATGTTCATTAATCCACTGAACAATTTGGAGTTTTGGTTGATTTTTAGTTATTTTAGTATATACTCATTCTTTGAGAGAGTACATGCATTTTATGGACATTTTTTCCGCTACTCGCCCTTGTTGTGATTATGTTCATTACATTCCAAGTAATTTGGTGATTGTTTAGATGCTTTGAGATTTTCAGATCTATACTCTCTCACTCATGAGTATAAAGCATTTTGGTCATTTTTTCCGCTTTTGGCTGCTTTGGAGGAAATATGTTTATTACAATCCATCGTGGATAATTTGGAGGTTGTTTGGTTGGTTTTTAGTGTTATTTTGATCAGATCTCCGCATACTCGAGTACTGACGATTTTGACATTTTTTTAGTTTTTTTATATTTGTTCGATTATGTTCATTACATTCCAAAGGATTTGTTTGATATTTGATTTTTTGATTCATTCTCTGACTCTCATGAGAGTACAAAACATTTTGGCCATTTTTCTTGCTTTAGCCTCCTTTGAGGAAATATATTCATTACGCATCCATGAGGGAGAATTTGAGGTCGTTTGGATTTTTGTATATAGATTGTATCTCAGATTTCTTGAGAATACGTGCATTTTGGATATTTTTTTTCCGCTTCTTTGGCCTTTTGAGGAAATATGTTCATTACAAATCAATTGGGAATAATTTGAGGTATTGGTTATTTCTGGGTGATTTGACTGCATTTTTATTAATTGACTTTTCATTTGAAGTTTACCATGTCCGGAAAAGGATAACTTAGATGCACTACCACCGTTAACGGTGTTCGCAATATTGTACATGATTTACCGATGAAGTCATTGACATTTTAAAGAGGCTTCATCCGCATCAATTCATTAGACTCACAATTCAAGACTCAATAGCCATTACCTCAATCTGCCTTGGGAGATGAGAAGCAAGCTTTTCTCGGCGTATTCCTTTCACCCCGAAGTTGCGAATCAGGATGCCAAACAGAGGAGAAGGTCTTATGGCAAATCCTCACCGTCAGCTCAGCCAGGACTATAAGACTATGCTTGAGCATGCAGATAGTTGCGTACGCTTTGCAGCTTGTAATATACATTTTCTTTCAAATTTTTTTTGTATATCACAACTATAGGGTGACATCGAATTGATTGCCTACGCCAATGACAGATAAATTTAATACAATCAAGCATGAGTTTTCTGGTTTCAAATTTGATGGTATTACATCAAAGATTCATACCCAAGACACCGTACATGAGTGGATTTATCACTCTTCTTATGGTATGTTTTATATCTTCGCTATGTATTATTTGATGCATTGAAGTTAACTTACATAAATATTAATTGTAGATCTCATGAGCACATAAGCATCATGAGGTCGCCATCTCCATTTGAAAAGCACACGATGATGGTAAAATAAAGTTTCGATGAAGCCTTCACTTTAGAGGACACCATGTGACATATAATAATATCACTTAGTTCATATAATTATGTATTTATTTATGTTGTAGTCACATTTTTTATTGCTTAACACATGTATGCCTTTCATTCGAGGACATATCAGAAGAGGAGACCTGGCTCCTTGAATCATTTTCCCCTGCCCAACATGCAATATATGTTGAGCCCGATAGCAATCCTATTCTAAGTCCATTGAGTTCAGCCCCCATTGAATCTCCATATGTCTCTCCTCGATATTTTCCCCATCCAGTGTATCTAGCCTGCCCTCTGCTACTACCCCCACAGAAGGATTTGCGGTGGAGAGGATACTTGCAGGTTTTAGAGACTTGAAAGATAAATTATCTTCTTTTCAAGCAACAATGACAGAGAGAATGGATGAGATTGATTTGTGGGTTACTGCTATCGAGGAGGTTCTTGCTGGGCAGTGGGGTCCTACCATCCCTATCAGGGGAAGCTCTGGAGGTCACCATGAGGAGGCAGGGAACTCTTGAGGGCGAGGAGGCACCTATGGAGGCAGAGGAGCTTCCTGGAGGCTGACTGTGGGAGTCTCCGGAGGCAACTATACCCGCCTGCGTGGATACTTTCACTTGGGAAGTCCCGCCTGTGGATACTCCACTTGGGAATCCCAGGTAGCCTCCACTGGGAAGCCCTGTTGAGTCCACCATAGGGAAGCTATCTGGAGGCCTCCAATGCACATGAAGATGCTCAAGCCTTTAATCGACAAGCATGGTGTGAAGGCTCAGATAAGAAGAGAAAAGCTTCCCTTCACACACACTTGTGAAGTCACAGAATAAGTGATGTGGTGGCCTCCACTCAAGATGAGAAGCTGACAGCAGAGGTATTAAGTTACTTTCTTTTAAATTTAAGATAATAGAAATAGATTTCACTAAATTTTTTTATAGGTTCACAAAGATGAGCCAATAAAGGTCGATGACCCATGTGACCGCTATCGCTGGAGGAGCAGGAGCCGGGTATGAATCATCTCGTAGATCGATCCTAATTCATCACTAACTTTCGTCGTCGTAATTTCAGAAGAGGCACATCATTTTGTTGACTTCTCATCCAGAGTCGCTCGCCGCGATGTCATCATCTACGCTCCCCGATTCAAGGATGAGTAAGTCAATCTTCAATCAACTCCTTCATACATAAAATAACCTATTCGCTTTAATTAAGCTCGCTTTAAATTATTTCACTCGTAGGTGATACAAGACGCGCCGGGAATATCATTATGACGGCGATCGATGAGTTGTCGACGATCAAGATCTCTCGATGCATACGCCGATGCCTTGCATTCTTACTGAGAGTACTCGCCGCCCGGGTCGTATGTCTCCTATTTGTACATCTCATGCTTACACTGGGTAAGTTACTCCACAGATATGCAGTGTATTACGATTCAATCCTTGTTTGTATATATGAAAACAACAATTTATAAACGTTCTCTTCTTTTCTTACAGAGCTATGCGAAATATGGCCTACACAAGGAAAGCAAAATGTTCATCTAGCATCACCGCAAAGGTGTCAAGGTTTCGAAGCTACTCTTACTTAATTATATATAATCAACACCGACACTCTGTATATTAAGCTAGGGGCTTAGTATTTTTATGACTCATTACTAAAACCAACCCATAAGGCCATTCTTCCTGAGATTGTAACAGTTGTTTCCAATTTAGTTTCCATAAACTATTTTTTTTTGGAACCCTTTATTGACTATACTTCTTGCTTTTCAGATCAAATTACTTGTTGAAGATGACCAAGATTTTTGTGAGTGATCCCACAAAATGTCAATCAAATGGTGAGTGCCACCCAAGATAACATGTTGATGATGATGTTTGTCAAATACATGGAGACAACAATTAGAAATCCCCACTTAATCACCAAGATTGGTCAAGAAGATGAATTGCTTTAGGTCCGAGTTCGCTTATGCTATCTTTTGTTTAGGAATGAAAAAGCCAAGCTAAGAACTGTACATTTAAAGTTTGACAAGTAGGAAATAATTGTACATGATATTTCTTTTATTTTGTTTCAATATCCTTGAGCAGTTTATTATTAGCAGAGTATTTCATCTGTTTTTCTTCAATTTTCCTTGACAATTTTGAATGCTCCTAGGTTACTTTTTTATGAGTTTTCTGACCAGTTTTGCATATGAACCTTATACTCTGCATTCTCAGACTTTTGTACCCTCTATACTCTCTCAGACTCTATACCCTCGTATTCTCTATACTTTTGTACTCTCTATACTCTCAGACTCATTCTATTTTCGTGTAGAAGGTTGACTATAAGAATATTTGAGATGTTCTGTGGCTTAACTCTTTGTATTCTCCTCATAGTACAGATTATTTGCTCTTTTTTTTTTTCCCATTTCCACTTTTGCTTTGCTAGACGGAGAGGAATTAATTGTTCACTATAACCTAAAAGCAAGTTGGATGCTCCTGGTTGCTTTTTTATGAGTTTTCTAAGCAGTTTTGCATGTGAATTATTTATATACTCATTCTCCTCATGACTCTCTCTATTCTCTAATTCTCCTGCATTCTCTTCTTCTACTCTCACCTCTGACTCTCTATAAGTCTCTACTCATTTGATATAATATTTTATCTCTGATTTATTTTACTTGTTTTGGAGAAAATAAGCTTAATTTTGATATTCAAATTATATCATATTTTAAATTTAGATCAACTGAAAAAGAAGTTAAAATTTATATTATCTAAAATTTACGTTATACTTAGCCACATTCAGAATGCCTCAATCTGAAAGTATGCAGGAGAAGCAATATGAATTATTTAACATGTGAACGTAATATAAGTGAGTACGATTATTAAACTTAACTCTTTAATAAAGGAAATTATGATCTTTAAAAATGTGCTAGAATTTTGTGAATGCATAAAACTACTTTATACTAGTCGAAATCATGCTTCATAAAACCTACTTTCTACTGAAACATGTGCACAAAAATAGACAAATAAACTGTCGATGATGCGGCTTATCAACGTCTTATTCAGAAATTTAAATTTTGCAGGCAGTGTGGAGCAAATTCTATATTTTAAGATGAGAAATTTTTTTAAATAATATAATAACTGAAAGTATTATTTGAATTAAATTAATATTATTAATAAATTTATAAATAATTACTAAACTAATATCATCAGTACTAATATCATCTTCATCACAGAATTTTTTTTTCTTCGGCTTCTACTAAACTTGTTGATAGAACATGGGCTTATCAAAATTGTAATGCATGCAATTAATTATTCAAAATATGAGTAGAGTATATCAAACTATGTAATACTGCAATGAAAATCACTCATCAAGTGCTAGACTCATCAATCAGAATATGCAATTTGGTAAAATATGAGAAATTTTATTGCCACAATCTAAGGATTACAAAGTCCTTAATAGGGGTTAAACTCTATGCACTGCTGCTTTAAAAGCAACAAACAATGTAGTGAGGTAAAAAACCAAGTAGAAAATAATTGACCCATATTAAAGTCCCACTTAGACCTTCCTGGTTTCAAGCAAGTTATTCCTCTCTACTCTCAAAATGATTGCAAGAACACATAACTAAATGATATCATGCATTGAAATATTTTGTAATAATATCATCAACTTTACCTTCACCGACCGACCGATTGTTGAGCTGTTGAATTCGAGGTAGAATATCATCGCTTAATGATTTTACAAAGATGTATGATATCGCGGCATTTCAAAATACCGCCATAAGAGAGAAAGTGTTGTAATGACAAACACGCTCTGCACTATCGCTTTTTGGTTTCGAATAACAAAAATAGATGGTTTGAAGATTAGCAGCAATATGTTAAATACTAAAAATTAAGAGGCAAATAGAGAATTACTCTTGGCTTTCTTGGATCTCTCCCAATATCCCATAAGCCTTGTATTGGAAATACCCTTTAGACGTTGCTTAACTGGATCCTTTAAGATGCCTTTTCTTTTGTCTGTTGTGGTTGACTTCTTCTTCTGCCTCGTTAACGGAAGAGAATTAACTTATTATAAAGTACATCGTCATAGTTTTTTAAGGATTGAAGCATATAATCCTCTATTATTACCCTATGCCCGACGCTTATTTGATATGCATATCGACTAATGGGTCAAAATAATGTCGAGCATTTCCATCTGCTTTTCCACATCTCTTAATTTTTATATGCACTATCGATGTAAATATCCCTCTTTGCTCTAGACCATCGCATGAGAAGATACTTATCCGAAATACACACTAAATCTTCCTGACTAAGAACTCTGATACAATGGGCACAAAGTAACCCCATCATTTCAAATTTCTTACAAGTACAAGTTACATCTAGGGTAGTCCCATCAAATGGAGCCATGTTTTGATGAATTTTATTCTCTAAGTTTCTCACCAAATACTCCATGAGGCTGTCATCTGACACATTAACTGATAGGCCTCCAACTCCATGCAAAAATTCTTCCTCAAACATAGCATAAAGCTTTCTTGTATAAAATATAGTTTGTTTTAAATTGACCGGTCTTAACAATGAACAATCGATGGATACACTTGAAGTCTTCATATTTATTCCCACCATGTCTATAACCTCCAACCCCAAGAAATAATCGTAGTTTAACTTATGGTTTAGAGATTCCATGACATACGTTGATCATTGACTCACTACGTTGAGTTAACAAGATGCCCATGCATAATGAGTCTTTGCTGAATGCAGTGGACCACTTGGATCTAATTTTATAAAGCTCAGATAGCCAAACATGATCATGCAAATTATCTTCTTCTAGCATGGAAGACCAAGCTTCTTCAAACTCTTCCTCTGAGTCACATTTGCTCATGCATGCATAAAATAGCCCTTGTACCCTCTTATTACTATTAAAGCAGTGAACCTTGGAAGGAGCTTTCTTTGAAATATGCCATTGACATAATATGACGAGTATGCGGTAATACAATTTTGATAGCTCTTGCCATAACCTAATCTTGATCAATGAATATTGTTATAGGATGTCTGTCACTCAAGAACCGAAGAAATGTCTGGAATAGCCATGAGAATGACTCAATCATCTCTTCTGATAAAAATGCTACTCCAAATAACACATTTTGCCAGTGACGATTCACTCCAACAAGAGGGGCACAAACAAGATTTTATTTATTGAGTCGATAGCTTATATCAAAAATTATCACATCACCAAAACAATCATATTCTATCCTAGACATGTCATTGCTCCAAAAAAAAAATCTACTAAGCAATCTGACTTATCAACTTGTACATCCCATGCAAACATCCCCCGCTGTTTCTTTTCTAAAACAGAATAATGCATTACTATCACCATTCACAATCCTCGATCTTTTCTCTTTCTAAATAAAATTGAAAGCACCTCTTTTTGTGAATCCAATATTCTCTACGCCGTTAACTTCCTCACTTAGATAGCTAAATGCATTAGTTTGCTCTAATTCCAGCCTCTGTCATTATCTTCAACATGGAAGCCTTTTCATCGCTAATGCATCTGGTGATGGGAAGATGTAGTCAAGAGTTTTTTGCCAATAATGATTATGACTTTCTATATATTTTTTAACCATCCAGTTCTCCTCCAAGTCAACAGAGAATCTAATCATGGTCGGACAAGCAGTCATTGTATTAGTTTTCTAGAATTTTGCTAAGCTTAGGGCAGATTTCTTCCGACCGCTTACACATAAAAAATCTTTTGATTTCAATTTCGAGTTTACCAATAGTATGGTCCTTCCAACATAAGCTTGATGTGTGTGTAGTCACAGATAAGTGCATACGCTCATTTCATTTGAATTGGTGAAGGAGTCTCAAAATTTTCATTGACATCACGACTTCATCATCGATCGCTTCATTGACCGCATTCACGCCTGCATCCACATAAATGTGACATGTAAAATAACTCCACAAATAAACATATTCCCTCCAAATAAAAGAAAGAAGAAATGAGCTAAATCGAGAGTACAGATGCAAAATCTCCAAACTATCCAAACACCACCAAATTGCTTCCATGAATGTAATGAACATAATCAAATAACCAAAAAGCCGAAAAAAGATCCATTAATCATTTGTACTCTCAAGAGAGTACAGATACAAAATAACACTAAAAAACCAACCAAACAGTCTCCAAATTATTCCTGATGGATTGTAATTAACATATTTCCTCCGAACAGGTCAAAGAAACAGGAAAAAAATGACCACAATGCTCTATACTCTCATGAGAGTACAGAGAGTACAGATGCAAAATAACACTAAAGAAGCAACCAAACAACCTCTAAATTATTTTTATTTGATTTGTAATGAATATATTTTCTCCAAACATTCTCATAGAAACTAGAAAAAATGCCCAAAATACTTTGTACTGCACTCTCGTGAGAGTACATAGAGTACACATGCAAAACTCTCCTAAAAACCAACTTAAAAGCCTCCAAGTTGCTTCTTATGGAATGTAATGAACATATTCTCTGACGCGAACTCATGAAAAATAATATGAAATTGGTCATACTCACGAGATTACAGAGTATACCCATGCAAAGAAGATCCTCAAAACAAGTAAAGCCCTCAAAGAACTCCAAATAAGCAGAAATATACACTAGATAAAAAAAGAAATTCAAGGAAAATACTAACAATCAGAGAAAAATTATACAATGATTGAGAAAAATTACCGATGAAACATAAGATTATATCAAGTTACCCATGAGTTGAGAAGAGTACAAAGAGTACAGAGAATAGAGTACATAAAGCACAGAGAGCACAGAGTATGAGACAGTGAGAGAGTAGAGGCCTTCTTCTCAAGGCTTCTTTTTGTATTTTTACCTTCAAGATACTCTTTAAGGGCTTCCTCACCTGAAGTGCTAACCTCATGAGAGCACATTCCTATGCCATAAGACATTCTCCTCTATTTGACATCCCTATTATCACTACAACTTCATCTGAGTGAAAGAATGCACCGCCCACCCGTAAAGAAAGCTCGCCATGTCCAAGACATGATTGAGGTAATAGAATTGAGTCTCAATTGGAGTCTAATGAATTGATGCGATGAAGCTCAGAAATGTCAATGACTTCATTACTAAAGAGTGATGTAGTTTTATCAAATACCGTTAGAGCAGGTGATCGATCTCAAGTTATCCTTTTCCACATGGTAAACTTCAAAATGAAAAGTCAGTAAATGACAGTACATATGCAAATCAACCATAAAAACTAATCAAGTCACCCTACAAAATTGCTACTAATGGATTGTAATGAACATATTTCTTACAAACAGGCCAAATAAATCGTAAAAAATATTAAAATATCTCTCACTCATGAGTAGAGAGAGTAGATGCAAAAATTCTAAAACCATCCACAAATGCCAAATTGCTTCCAATGGAATGTACTGAACCTAATCTCAACAACCAGATCAATGAAACTGGAAAAAATGGATAAAATCATCTCAGACTCATGAGTACAGAGTATGTAAGAAAACACTAACAAATCACCAAACAAGCCCAATTTAATGAATATATTTCTCCAAACATGCCAAAGAAAGGAAAAATGACCAAATGCTCAGACTCGAGAGAGAGAGTATGAGAGTATGAGAGTAAAAATAATCTCAACAACCATCCCAAAGAAACTGGAGAAAATGTCCAAAAATCATTTGTACTTTCAAGAGAGTACAGATGCAAAATAACACTAAAAAAATAACCAAACAGCCTTCAAATTGTTCGTGATGGATTCTAATGAACATATTTCCTCCAAACAGGCCAAAGAAAATTATTTCTACTGGAATGTAATGACCATATTCTCTATCCAGACAAAATAAATTACAAAAATATTCAAAAATCATCTCAGACTCTCATGAGATGTGAGTACAGATACAAATCTCAAAATAAAAAGTCCTCTTGCAAAAGAACTCCAAAGAAAAAAATATACATTAAATAAAAGAATGTGGAATAACACTAACAAACCAGAATAAATTGTAATGATACAACGGTTGAGAAAAATTATCGATGAATTTTATTTAATACATCCTCGCCTATTTCCTCAAGGCCATAACTTCCAAATTGTTCTCCATCTTCATGGTTCTTAAAAAAAGAAATGAGATTTTCTCTTCTCTCGAGCGGTTTGTAAGAAAAAATACACCCTAACCCTAAATCTAGATATATATTTTTTTAAATTCTCCCGCATTCCAACGATGCTTCTCCCTCTTGAACGACGCTCGCCAGATAAACGATATCGCCGCCGTCCGGCCCGCCATGCCGTTAAGTGCTAAAATGGGAAAAAATCGCTGACACGCTGCCGGGTTAGATTGAGTCCGCACGCAGCTACGCGGGATTCCGATGTAATATTTTCTCGAGAAAATGGGGGAGAGTGGTTTTTAGTTTTTTTTACAATTTTAAATTGGGGTAGTTTTTTCAGAAAATTAAAAATAGGGGGGAAATGGGAGGTAATTTGGGGATTTTTAAAATAATTTTATATTTATTAAAAGTTTATTTCAGATAAATACACATAAATAATATATATCAATGGTAATTTCATTATTCTTCAACGCAACGACGCAAGCTTCACGGAGTTGGTTATGTGATACCAAAAGTCAATTTCAACTCGAACGCGATCGCCGCCAATCGCTTGATTTTCAACACTTCATTTGATAAATTTTGACGTTTCGAAGCCAATAACGTGATCAATTTCACGAACGGAGGTTGTTCGGATGTCGTCACGCCTTCACTGACATATGCTGGACATAGCCAAGACTTAAATAATCGCATTATGTTTTGCAATATTTATATTATGATCAATTTCGACATTCTGAATGCGACAAGTCTTTTATCGATCGTAATGCTTTCACATTTTCTGATGCCTTCCAGATTTTGATTCCGCCACTTTCAAAGCCGATTTTGACTTGTGTACTTATGTCACATATGTAGGTCCAACATAACATCATTGCCCCTTCAAGAAAGTTGGTGTGAAGAGTGTAGTATCTATTTAAGATCATCCTAGTATAACCAATCAAAGAAAATATAGTGTCCCACGGAATGCCCAAAAAAAACAAGCCACTAGAACATATTTGAATCATGCAATAGATTAGTAAAATGTAGCTATATTCTCAAAAGTGCCAAATAGACGGTGATAATCATAGGGGAAAACACTCAAAATATGAACAATCTCAAATGAGATGTAAAGGAATAGTTGCTTGACATTTCGTTATCAAGAACCAAATGATCTAGTTATAGCAGACATCGAAACCGCAGAAAGCACAAGCCAACCTAAAGTAAATATCATGATAAAAAATAAATATGTTGAAACAAAAGAGCAAAAGTCAGCTATTCAAATATAAGTGACTAATGATTTGGGGGTCCTTCCATTTATTTTTCATTTCTTGCACTTTTGTCTAATAGCAAATATGACTTTCTTGGTTAGAATGTCGAATTTCATTCCAGCCAAATATAATGAGTAAGAATAGGGAGAAAGGGCACTCAAAGAAAAGGTTGATTTGAGACAAATAAAGAACACTGCAGATTTAGATCAAGTCCTCGAAGAGATAACATTTTTCATTTTTAATCCCTTAATAAGTATTTTCAAAGTCATAGAAACATATTTAAAAGAGCAGCCTTTGAATTGCACCAATCCATTTTTGGGCGAGTCTCATACGATAAAAAGTAAACGAGATTATTAGAATATGTATTTTTACCCCCTCCAAAGGCTGTAATTGTTTCTTTTTCAAATATTTTATTTAGAAATTATTAAGGAATTTACCGCTGTTTCCGTAACGGATAAAATGCTGTTCACATGTTTTTGTGGTTACACTGAAGTTCGGTTTGCATGAAAGAAAAACTATTTGTAACTTATTTCGATTTTATTCACATTTAATATTTTAAAAGACATAATTGGACTGTGGTGTTTTTGCCAAAATGAGGCTAAACATAAGCTTAAGGTGGATCGTGGTGCGAGCCTTACAATAAAAATATTAAAAATTTATAAAATTATAATTAATTCATAAATGTAATAAACTATCAATTTATTCATTTAATTCATTATCTTAAAGATATAAATCACAAATTATAATTTTAAATATTAATATAAAATATATAATAAATTGAGATAAACATTCACTTGAAATTTAAATATATCATAAAGATCAAGATCTATAATTATTACTTCATCATCACTTTTATTATTTTAAGAAGAATCATAATATATAATAGTTATCATTCTTAAAATATTTCTCATCATTTTAAAATATTTTTCAACTAATACAACTTTTTTCTTACTCTCAGTAACATTAACCATGAATTTAATGTAGTTTTAAGTTAAATAATAGCTTATTAGCATAGAGGAAGATGGAGGCATTGTTTTAAGCTTGCGTTTCTCAGAGATGCATCATTGCTCAAAGGCTTTGGCTCGCTCTGCTGGGAGGAGAAGAGAAATGCTGGCTCGTATGATCTCAGAGAGATAGATTGTTCAAAATTGAGAATTTAACTCATATGAAACTACGAGATAAATAGGTATAATAATTTATAAAATATATTAATATTATTATAATATAATTTTAATTATTACTTAGAAAAAAAATTAGGTAAGATATTGTCTCAAAGCACCTCGAGTTGTTAGTATATCTCCCTTGAAAAAGGCATAAATCTTATCATATTGAGTGAAAGTAATTATATTCTAAATATTTGTATTGATAAATGTGATTTAGTGGTCACTTCTAATATTGAAGAACTATGATAGTGCTTAAATATAAAACTTAGTGTTATTATTAATGTTTTAAGTGAGGGGGATTTACATTCATCTCATAGAATCATTTAGTATTTATATATAATATTTAAATTCTTATATTTTTTTCTATAATATTTAGAAGTTTAATCACATTAAAATGTATAGATGAAAAATGTATGTATTTCACTTAAGTTAATGTTGTAGAAATAGGCGAACAGAAGAGGCAGCAAGCTTTTGCTTTCTGAATAAAAATCAACTTACTGGAAATAGATAGAAAAGCAACTTACGTAGTAAAAAGCTATTCTTACACATGCTGATAGAACCTTTTCTTATTTATGTATATCACTCTCTTGCCCCAATTACGGGCTGAGCAGGATATGTATAATGATGTGCAAGACAAATGGGAGAGGTTGATCCAACTGGAAGTTTGTTGACGAGAGGTCGAGATGGAGAGTTTGTAAGTCACCGCAATGTCGAGCAATGAGTGGGACTACAGAGGTAGAGTGCCGAGCTTGTAACGAATTATCTTCACAAAGTGGAAAGACGCTACCGGTTTGTTATTAGTGCTGAACTGAATGGTCCAATTGTGAGGTTGGAACGATTGATGGAAAAAGTAGGTAGGCTTTAGTTAAACGATTTGATCTTTGAAATGTGTCGAACTTGAAGTTCATTGAGGGCAATGTGATCTCGTATGAAATGATAATCGATCTCGATGTTTTGTCATTGCATGGAAGATTGGATTGTTTTATGGCCCATGGTGGAGGTATTATCGCAAAGAAAGTGGTGTTGGTTGGTTTGTAGGGACCCCAAATCTGTATTAACCGACGAACTGATGATGATGTGAAGGGCGGCCAATGCTCTATATTCTGCTTCGGTGGAGGAGCGAGCCACAGATTTCTGTTTCTGGACTTTCCAAGAAATGATGGTAGAACCTAGGAAAGTGCGTGGTGGTGAGCGGCGATCGCCAGGATCTCCCGGAATCTGAGTAGCGGAGTTGAGATTTCAGTGAAATCGGAAGACCATAGTTGAGTGTTCCTCAAGGTAGCGTAGGCACGCTTGAGAAGTTGAAAATGAAGATTGCGGTGACGATATGTTGGCACACAGCAAAAAGCAATGTCCATTATGGTAAGGTACTAGAGAGCCGACTAGGTGTCAGATTGAGGATCGAATATATTTCTTTTGGAACAAAGAGGTTGAATTTCGATTGGAAATGGGAGTTGGCGCAGATTTGCAGGAGGACATACCGGCATGATGTAAGAGCTGACGAGTATACCAGCGAGGAATAAATTATTTTGTATTTGAATTCCAAGGAAGGTAGATGTTGCCAAGATCCTTCAGTTAAATGTGGTATTAAGTTTTGCAATAATAGATGAGATTACCTGAGGTTGGTTTCCGTGATAAGAATATCATCTACATCAAGAAATATATTTGGATATCCCAAGGAGATAGATAAAGAGAGTCGGATCTGCAATCGATTTTGAAACCTTGATGTTTGAGATGCTCAGAACGCGTGGAATACTACCCTCGGGAGATTGTTTGAGACCGATAGGGCTTTATGAAGAAGACATACATGATGCGAAATTGAGTGTCGAGAATCCTTGTGGTTGAGTCATGTAAATTGTGTCCTGAGGGAGCCATGAAGAAACGCATTTGAGATCTAGCTGATTAATAATGGTGATGTTGGAGAACAATTGTGAGGAAGATTCAATAGGCATATTTTGCTACTGGACTAAAAGTTTCAAGATAGTGAATGCCATATTCCTGTTTAAATCCTTGGGCGACTAGCCTCGCTTTGTAACGAGCGATGGTCCTTCGGAGTGAAATTTAGTTTTAAAAATCCATTTGCAACCGATAATGGTTTGATTAGTGGGTGGAGGGACAAGTGTCCATGTTCCTTGTTGTTGAAGGGCGAGAAATTCCTCAGACATGGCTTGACGCCATTCAGCATGTTTGAGTGCTTGAGTGTAGCTGTAGGTCTGATGGAGGATGATGATGTGAGGTCAGGACATCTTTGGTTTCCAAAGGACTTTGGAGACGAGTTTTCATAGGGTGTTTCGGTGGGGTCTTTTGGTGAATTGATGTTGTAGGAGAGGATTGTATGTCGTTGGAATTGGTGGCTAGTGAGGGGAGCTCGGGTGATATTGAAGTGGTGGTTTGCATGGGTTTGTTGAGATGAGAACAGTGAGTAGGTGTTAGTAAGAGTGGTGGAATGGTTGGAGGAGGGGTGTGAGTAGTTTGATTTGTGAATGTGGAATAGTGTTTCTTGAAGATGACATGTCTTGAAATCAATATTCGATCGTTAATGGGGTTGTAACATCTATAGCCTTTGTGGTGTTGTGAGTAGCCGAGGAAGATGCAGAGTGGTGCTTTTGGAGAAAGTTTATTAGAGGTTGGTGATTGATGCCATGGAAAGCAAGTTGAACCAAAGACTTTTAGCTGAGTGTAATCTGGTAATTTTCGGTATAAGATTTGGAAAGGAGATTTGAGAGAGAGGTTTTTGGTGGGGAGGCGGTTAATAAGGTGAGTAGCTATGAGGACAGCATCAGCCCAGAATTGTTGTGGTAGATTTGCTGTGTGAAGGAGAGTTCGTGTTACCCTGAATATGCCTGTTTTCTTTCTACACTATTTTGTTCTGAGTATTGGGACTACGTTGGTGGATAATACCATGTAAAGTGAGATAATTATGGAGGGCATTGGATATGAATTCACCTCCGCCATCGGAGCGCAGAGTTTTGATAGACTTGGAAAAATGTGTCTGTATCATTTTATGTAGTTGTTGAAATTTGGAAGCAACTTCATATTTATGTGTTAAAGGAAATATCCATGTAAACCGCGAGTGATCATCTATGAAAATAACATAATATTTGTATCCATGTAATGAAGGTGTTGGGATGGTCCCCATACATCTGAGTGTATTAAGTCAAAAAGATGGGTAGTTCTAGTTACAGGTGTATTGAAAAAGGTAATTTATGACTTTTGACTGATGGCAGAAAAAAAAATTAGAGACTTGATGCGAGATGCTTGTTTTGAAGATTGTTCTGAGGATGTCGCTGAGGGTGGCTGCCGCTGATGATTCAAGAGGTAATCGAATGTAGTGCATTTATTGTAGGAGGTTTTGGAATGGAATCATAGCATCAATTGTCAGAGGATTTGACCGATATCCAATCGTATGATAATTGATCCCAAAGGTAATGGAGCAATTATTATCATAAGATGATAAACAGAGAGAGAAGGTTGTGAGATAAGCATGAAAAATTTGTTTGAGGAGCAGCTATTAGGGGTTAGAAGAATGCCTTGGCCTCGATGAAGAATAGGACAGGCCCAATTCCCACAAGAACCGCTTGTTGTCCTTGATATTCGAGGATCTTAGAACCATGGGTAAGATGAGAAGAGGCCCCGAGTCGAAAATTCTGAGGAATGTTGAGTGAGATCATAGAGAAGGTTGTTTATTGGAATAAGATGTGATATCCGTGCGATGCCAACAAAAACGAGTTGAATGGCCAGATTTATTGCATATTTGGCAGTGGACGAGATCCCGAGTATGATGACTGGTTCTTCCTTTTGCTTGTCCAGCATCTTGTTGTATAGGGATTTGTACTGAAATGTACCGTGGCCTTTGTAGAATTTTCTCGGTTTTGTCTCTTGGGTTGGAGAGCGGTGATAGGATCCAAGCTCTTTCTCATTGGAGATATTGATTTCTCTACGCCGTAGAGAGTAAAGATCATCAATGTTGATAGGATCGAACACAGCGAATGGCAGTTTGAAGGCATGATAGGTGGTGGTAGACCATTTAAGGTGTGTAGAATAATATCTTCGAGATCTAAATTGGAGCCTGCAGCTGATATTTGATCGACTAAGGATTTAATTTCTGCAAGATATTGGGTCATAGTCTTATTACGAAGAGATATGTGATGAAGTTCATTTTTGAGTTGGATTACTCTGGAGCGATTAGGTGATTGTAATCTCTTGGCTAATGTTGCCCAGATATCGGAACAATTGTCTAGAGTAAGAACATAGGGGAGAATTGATTGTGAAATAGTTGAATAGAGTGCTGCTGAGAGATTTTGATCAATCAAGTAGCCCGCGTATATGTTGGGGTTGGGTTGAGGTTGTCCATTGGTATCAATGGAGTATTTAGTAGGACATGTAGTAGTGCCTTCTAGGAAACTGTCAAATCCATTTGCTCTGAAGAGCTTATGAATTTGTGCACTCAGATAGCGTGGAGAGTGGTGGCTATTGTCTTGTCTATGTTTTCCATGAGAAACTTGAGGGAAGGAGAGATGGGTAGAGCAGAAAAATTTTCTTGCTGTGTGTCCATAGTTCTGTTGGAGTGAGAGGAATATTCGGACATGCTTTAGCAAGGAGTTGGCTCTGATACTATGTAGAAATAAAGCGAAGCGAAAGCTTTTGCTTTTCAATAAAAATCAACTTACTGGAAATAGATAGAAAAGCAACTTACAGAAAGTAGAGTAAAAAGCTATTCTTACACATGCTGATAGAACCTTTTCTTATTTATGTATATCACTCTCTTGCACCAATTACGGGCTGAGCAGGATATGTATTTATAGCCTAGCTGATGTGCAGTAAGACAAATGGGGAGAGGTTGATCCAACGGTGTTCGGGAAGTTTGTTGACAGCGAGAGGCTGAGATGGAGAGTTTGTGAGCTGTACCGGCAATGTCTGAGCACAGTAGTGAGACGGCAGAGGTAGAGTGCTGAGCTTGTAATTGAATTATCTTCACATAGTGGAAAGACGTTACCAGGTTTGTTATTAAATGTTACTTATATATTAGATGCAAATTTGAGATTCGAGTCTTATATAAATAAATATGAATATTTAAGTGTTAGATATATAAATAAATAAGAATCTAAGTTATAATTATATTTTATTTAAAAGTATTCTGAAAGGTATATATTTTTTATTTTTGTTCAATCTTGATTATTAGTAACATGTTTAGTCTCATTTTTCGATATTATAATCACGTTTTTTCTGTAGAATTGGAACTTACTGGCTTGACTGATTTTTTTTTTTCATATTTTTATATAAATATATGAATAAATAACTATATTTAGACATAAATTTTGGCACACAAATATTAATCGCAAGTTTTAATTTGCATTGCTAAATAAAATAAATGTAGAATATACGAAACAAGAAAATATAAAATTCAATTCCTGATTTGAGCCTTTGAGGTAATTAATTTATCTTTATCCAACATCACAGATAGAAAATATTCAATTGAGATAGAAAAACATATCTCAAATATTCTCCCACTTCTTTAAATTGTTAAGATGAATTGTAAAAGATCAAACAATAACCTAAGATATGAAATTGAATATGTAAAAAGAATCTAAAGTATTTTTTATAGATTTGAATGAATTTAATTGTAATTTCTAAAAATAATAGTTAGTGTGGCAGAAAACAAGTCGCTATCGGGGGACCAAATAATAATAATAATAAAATAATAAATGAGCTCACTGAGTCTGTTGGGCGAATGGCGATATCATTTCCTCTTTACGGTATTTCTGCGTCCATTGCCAAATTTTTGTTATATATATATATATATATATATCTATATATATATATATATATATATATATATATATATATATATATATATATATATATATATATATGAGTTTATCCATACCAGACAATTCTTATATATATAAATATCTAATATTTAAATTTAAATATATAATATCTCAATCTTTAATATTACATCAAAAATATCAACAATCATCACTTTTAAAAAGTAAAATACATCTTTTTAAATATAAAAAAGAGTTAGATAATTAAATATCTAATTTTAAGTATTTAGTATATAAATATATAATTGTATGATATGTAAATCTTTCATATATATATATATATATATATATATATATATATATATATATATATATACTAACTTTTTAATTTTCAAAAAAAACAAGACTTGGGGCATTTTCAGCATGAATTTTATTTTATATTTTATATTTCATTTTCATGTTATTTTTAAAATATGTTTGTCTAGTGTGTTTTTTTAGTATTATTTATTTATTATTTTTAAAGATCCTCAAAATAATTTTAGATATTTTAAATATTTTTATAAACAACTACTATTAAATATATATTTTTTTAAATCAAAACATAATTAAAATAAAAAAATAAAAGAAATAAAAAATGATGTCAAATAACCACTTAAATAACGGAAACACATCAAAATGCATGTGCGAGGAGCAA
Source organism: Cymbidium sinense (assembly GCA_021442155.1). Taxonomy (NCBI): domain Eukaryota; kingdom Viridiplantae; phylum Streptophyta; class Magnoliopsida; order Asparagales; family Orchidaceae; genus Cymbidium; species Cymbidium sinense. The sequence continues at coordinate 87,477,969 of CM038226.1, read as the reverse complement.
ATATATAGCTTCCTTTGTGCAAAGATTTCAATTAGAAATATCAAGAGACATCACAACTATAACATTAAGTATGCCTATTAAAATTAGGCTTAATTTTTAAAATATTTCTATTTATAATACTAATTATGTGATTAGGCACGTTAAAAAAAAATTTAAAAATGGCTGTTCTTGCGTCAAGAGGTGACGGTAGGCGTCAGCATAATCGCCGTTGACTGGGCGACTGGCGCATAAATAATTTTTTTAAAAAAAAATTAATTAACGATGGAACGTCTTCCTCTCTCTTTCTCTCTCTCTCTCCGTTATTTTCTCGCTCAAGCAATTGATTGATGGCAGGAGAAAATAACGAAATTAAAAACTGAAAAGCTGAAACTTTTAAAAATGAAAGGATTTTCAAAATAGTAATATATTATATGATTATTAATATGAAATCAAAATAATTCAAATTAATTAAAATAATTCAAATCAATTAATATATTATATGGGTATTTAAATTTATAATTATTAAAAATATTATGTATATATAATATTTTTATTTTATATTTATCATATATATATATAATATTTTAGGAAAAATTTTTTAAAATAGGCACAATGTTAATCATAATTAGACATTTAGGCATGAAAATTTTTTTTTTATGAAAATAAATAGATCGTCGTTTGGCGCCGAGTGTATCCACGTCGGCCGCGTAGAAGTGTATCCATCGCCAATGTCGGTCCACGACAGCGAATTTAAATTTTTTTTTTGTGATTTTTCAGAGAGAGAGAGAGAGAGGTAGAGCCTTTTTTATTAATTTTTTAATTAATATAATTATTTAAATTATTTAAAATATATAATTTAAAATATTTTTATAAAATATTTAATAACTAAATATTTATTTATTTAGTTATTAATTATATATATATATATAATTAAATGTATAATTTAAAATATTTTTAATTATATATATAAATTTATAAATTTATTTAATAATTTTTTTTATTAATTAATATAACTATTTAAAATATATAATTTTATTAATTTTTTGTTAATATATAATTTAAAAATATTTAAAATATATAAATAAATAATTTTTTAATAAATAAATAAATTATATAAATATTTTATAAATTATATAAATAAAGTATATATATATATATATATATATATATATATATATATATATATATATAGTTATTTATATTTTAAATTATATAAATATTTTTAATTGATTTGAATTATTTTAATTAATTTGAATTATTTTGATTTCATATTAATAATCATATAATATATTACTATTTTGAAAATCCTTTCATTTTTAAAAGTTTCAGCTTTTCAGTTTTTAATTCCGCTATTTTAATTGCTTGAGGGAGAAAATAACGGAGTGAGAGAGAGAGAGAGAGAGAAAGAGAGAGGAAAGACGTTCCGTCGTTTTTTTTTTTTAATTATTTATGTGCCAGTCGCCCAGTCAGCGGGCTTGGCACTCTAGCCCAGTCAGCGATGGCATGACTGCTAAAATTTTTTTTTAGCATATCTAATCACATAATTAGTATTATAAACAGACCTATTTTAAAAATTAAGCCCTAAAACTATATTATAAAACCAAAGTTTGAACCATTAACGTAACATAATTGGCTGAGAGTCCATAGACTTTTGGAAAAATCAACCTCTCGAGACCAATAACAAGAAAACCTCTATTGGCTAAAATTAAATCTCACATGAGTTCTAATGTTAACAATGGTAACAAATGAATTGGAGTTAGCCATGTAACACTCTACGATTTTGTTCCCAACATTGTGCATCATAGATATCATAAAGACAAGATTAGGTGAAATTGGCAGAAGATCGCTTCGAAAGTCGACCGAACTTGGGCTCGAATCGAGATCGACTCGAAGCAAATGAGCCGATTTTCGAGCGAAATGTGGCTCGATTTATTTAGCCGACTTCAGTGAACCGTGGTTCCTCGCGCTCCTGGCGGATCGAAGAAACGGTGAGGGCTCGCAGCCCGCTCTCACGCGAGCAGCAGATCGCCGTTCGATTAATTCGACGGGCGAGATTAATTCCATAATTTCCTATTCTAATACCCTTGACTCGACCCTGACTCGACTTACCCGCGACTCCTCGCTTCTCAGTTCTTCCTTCTCCTGGTAAGGTTGGTTCTCCCATTCTCACTTCTCCGTGCCGTGCCCTAGTTTTTGAGTGGGGCGTGCCGCGTGCGTATCGTCGTTCGTCAATCAGTGAGTGCTTGGTTTTGCCGATTTATCGGTGGTGTGTATCATGCGTCTTGGTTTGCTTCCTTGCTTGAAAATACGTTTCATTTCGATTGTAAGTATTCATTGGTTATTTCAATTGTATCTGTTATTCCATTATTTGAGATTCCCCTATTGGATTTGGGATGTTTAGTGCGATTGATTTGGGGATGTTTTGGTTCTTTAAGCATTCATGTTTTTTGTGGTACTTGTAATTTCGCGGGTTTCAATTATATTTGTCTCATTCCCTTATTTTAGGTTAGAATGTTGATGTTGGGACTTGGGGTTGATTACATTTCACGGGCCTCGGCTCATTGACCGTGAGTCGTCGGGTTTATAACTTGCAAGCTTGCAGTTAGGGATGAATGTTGATTGATGATGTTATTTTTTTACCTCATTAGTCATTACCTATTTACCTATTATGTAACTTCTGTAATTTTGTAACTCTCTGTTTGCCCTCTCGGCTCTCACTACTGCGGCTATGCCTCTGCCTTCTGGGTTATGAAACTTTGTAATTCTGATTATAAACAGTTCCTCTTCCTCATTGGCCATTGTTTCATTTCTAATGTTTCACTTCTGGCTCGCCTCTTGATTGTTGTGCCTCGCACAGTTCGCTAGCTAAGTGATACTTGGCTTGTATTTGTAATTTGTAAAATTATAGTTTGCTGCAATTTACATTATTATATATGCCAAAATTTTATTAAAAATTTCTTCTCTCACTGGATTTCATTTTCGAGCAGTGGGTCATTTGCATTTCGTTCGTTTGGATTTGGCCTTGAGTTCGAGGCTCATTTCGTCGGCGGATCGAGCTCGAGCTTCGATTCGATCCATTCGACTCGGACTGAGCTTCACTGGCTGACTCATTAATTACTTTCAGCGATTCGAGCCGGTATGGCTCGAAAATCGGCTCAATTCCTGACAAGATGAAGAGTCTGATTGAGATAGGTTTCTCACTGTTTCTTCTTCATACTTGATATGAAATTCATCTAGTCAAACCAATCTTGATGCGAAAGCAAGGCATTAAAATTAAAGATCGCGGACTTAAAATTGAAAACTTTAGGACATCGTTAAATTTCTAAAAGCTCTCAAATATAGAGTGTTTATAGTCAAATCGGCGTCTCGACGAGCCGGTTCCAACAAGCCAAAGATCTTACAATTCCGACTTCATTTAAGCATTCAAATACACAAAATACATCATATGATTAAGGGAATTATCATGAGCCGTCCGATTGGATGAGTGGTTCGGATTTTACATGTATTCTGAGCGCTCCTCCAATCTATAAATACTCATCATTCCTCATATGTGAGGAAAGAGAGAGAGAGGCTCATCCTCCAAGCAAATCGTCACTCGGCGGTGTAACCACGCCCGGCCCGTCAACCGCCGCCATCACGCCGCGTTGATCCTTGCGTTGTCAATCTCGTGTCTCCATCATGAGAACTTCTATTGATTGTTCCTCATTTCTGCCAATAATTGTTCCTCATTTCCGGTGATTCACACGTTCATTCACAACTACCTGCTTACAACTGAGCGCATTGACTATTTAGCTATTATTGTCTAATTTTGAGATTCTATTGTCATCCTTTCTCATATACAATTAATTCGTTATTGGAAAATTTGTACTCAAAACAAATATATAGTGGAAGGCTGGGTGATTTTCCCCTCTTTTCGAGATTTTTCACATAAAATTCGGAATTTTCTTGTTCACTCTTTAAATCTGTGTGTGTTTCAAGACAAAGCGTAAACTTTCATATCATGCGATTTTCTAGTGCATAGAATACTAATGTTAAATATCCATTTTGCTGATGCATTCTTACTTCTCTTTCAAATATTTCTATACTGAAAAACTATTTTTTTTCAATAAAAAAAGCATGATAGTTATAAGAAAATTGTTATTTATTTATTTTAAATATTTATAATACGAACAATAATTTTCAAAAAAAAAATTTCTCTTATAATAACTTACAGTTGTTCCAAAACAGACTCAATATTTTTTAATAAGAAAATTATTGAATATCAAATAAGAAATAAAATTTTTTCTTATGTAAAAGATTCCCAAGCACTTACACAACAAACTCATAACTAAGGAATAGATGGGAGACCCCAATCATTGCTTTCAAAGTGCAGAAATAGCACTTACATTGATCTCATGAGATATAACATTATGTACAGTATTAAATCACCCCAAATTATTATAACATAAGAAACTATTCTAAAATCTGATGGACTTGAGCCAAGAAATTTTATAAATATTATGAAAAAAAAAACATAACTTATCTAGATGCACAGAGAAAAAATAATTATTATCATCACAAAAAATTTTACTTTTATCTCTAGATGTGTGATTTCTATTAATTTAATTTCATAAATATAAGATTATAAATTTACTTTAGACAATATGACATACATCAAAAATCATTTATAATGAATTGGTTAAGAGTGTAATAGAAATGCTTAAGAGTGTAATAGAAATGCTTAAGAGTAATATAACAATTTTCTCAAAATTTTAAGCATAGAAGAGTTATTAAGCCTCGATTTCTTAAATGGGGGAGAGAATCAAAATATAGTCAATCTCATATGAGAGCCGCATTTGCATAAGAAATGCTATTTGAAGAAGCACTTTCTAAAAAAAAAACACTCAAGTAACCACTCTTTTAGATGGAGCCATATGAGGCTTTTTATCAAAGAGAGAAAATGGTGCTCACATTAAGAAGCCTTCAATTCAAATTCAACTAGCATTTAGTGTTTAATGATTGTAATGATAGATAAAAGGCTTGTCTCACTATTTCCCTAAGAAAATGCTGTTGGATCAAGATATTAAATGCAATTTCTTAATGTGGGATTTACCTACATAACATTCAAAATATCCTATTTTACATATCTAACACCCTAAACTCTTATTTACTTTCCTAATACCTAAAATCTTCAAATACAATAAAAGTACTACCTAATTGCCGTCCTTAGTTAACTTCCGATACAGAGCACCAAAGTACGTTAAGCATTGATCAACAATACAGAGCACCAACAACACCGTGGAGAGATTTTGCAAATCGTCTTATTTTCTTTCACTTCCTTTCTTTCTCATCTTTCTCTTCATTTCTTAGAGTTTTCTAACCAACACTTTTAATCTTCAAAGGAGTTGCGTCTTTCTCTAATCTTTGGTTGGAGATTTAAAAGAAAGCTCCCATCTGTTATAAAAATCTCATTTTAGAGAAACTCTAAACTTAATTCCACCAATGATAACAATGACATTGTCCCTCGGGATCGTCATTGTTACAGCCAAAAGAGATGGTGGATTTCACCGTCCATTGCCGACAATAGCAGCAATGATGATGCATCGAGGTTAGTTACCTCCATTAAGGTTGGCGATGGCGATCGGGGAGCAACTTTTTGTATAAGATTGTAATTTTAGGTGATGGTGATGGCGAGATGTGATAAATTCAATAATTTTTGCAAAATTTAATTAAAAAGGCTACGCCCATTTTTGTGCTTATTCTCACACGTTGGAATTCCTTGACAACAACATCCATCCATCCCCATTCTTTGTCTTGGTGATTCACTTAAGCAACTAAGTCTAATTTGGAATAAAGATACTATGCACTCTTTCATGTGAGCACCAACACTTTTGACATTTCCTTCATCATCTGTTATTTGCTTGATCTGAGGACCTAAAATGGTAGTAATCATTTCTAGAAATGTCTTCTCCATATATTTGTGTAGGTTTAAATCTTCTACAAACGAATCATTAGTGATTTTTTGTCTATCAGAATCTCTAGCAGAAGAACTCTATAGTTATAGACATCTCCTTGCCAGGAGATTTGTCTTCTCATCCCATATTCTACAAATATTGAGAAACTTTTAAATTAGTTCATTGTACTAATTTCATATATTCTGTCAATTTTCAAAAGAAAATAGAGACTTTTTACTCTCTTTTTTTTATATATTTTTACTAGGTGCAACTAATATGTTAGGTGATTAAGAATTATTGTTCTTAATAGTTGGAATTTGGCCAACTTGCAATTCCAATTTGCTAATTAATTTCACAATTTCTCAAATATTTTATGATAATTTTTTAATAAATTTTCAACGATAGACAAAGATGTCCCTAAATAATGAAAAAAAGAATATTATTGGTATAAATGCCAAGCTAATTCCAAAGCCTAAGAATATTATAACTATGTTTAGGGAAGCAAACAATATGTTTGCATGGTTTATACTTAGCTCATGCAATAGTAAAGTAATTGAAAAGAGTTATGTAAAGAGTAAAGTTATGTTCTCAATCAAAATTTGAGAACACAATTTTGTAAGAAGAAATGAGGGGATAAACATAAAAAAATATTTTTATACTTAAAACTATGAGAATTGTCTATGGCTATAAAAATCAAATGAAAGAAATGATAACCTTGTCTTTGATTTGTTAGTACAATTTAAGAACACGTTCATTGTGCAACTCATCATAATTTGTTAGTACAAAGCTTAAATTTTAGGACTCCAATCAAAGGATTTTTTATTTAAGAACTTGTCTATGTATAATATGTGTAAATTGATGATTAAATTCTCTCAAAATTTGAAGAAACAAAAGAATGTTCTCATCTTATCATTGATAATGACAAAAAAAAATAGAGTTAAAATTTCAATGATTACATCCTCTCTCTCTCTCTCTCTCTCTCTCTCTCTCTCTCTCTCTCCAAACTTTTTTGGTTTTTTTTCCTACAACTGACCACCTTTCTCTCTCTCTCTCTCTCTCTCTCTCTCCTAACTTTCTTTTTTTTTTCCACCAAACCCAAGGTTACACAAACCATGGGCAACGTTCCAGTAAAGGCCATGTAACTCACATGCTAATAAACTAAAACTCACTTTTCGGGTCCTATATTAGTAATTTTGTAATCAGTATTTATACAAATTAAAAAGATAAATAAAATTCAAGAATAAAAATTAATTTAAAATTTAAATTTGAAGCTGATTTATGAAGATAGACATTGAACCAATTTTTAGACAAATTCCAATCCGAAAAATAATTCACATTTATCAATACAATCACATTGATCCCAAGGTTACATTTATTTATATTTATCAATATAATCATAGGATCTTAGTACTAAACTTTAAGAGTTTAATTAGTTAAGTTAGTTGGCAACGATAATTCATCAATTGAGGATATTAACTTGTATTAATAAGTGATGTTTGTCACTAATACTAATTCTACTATATATCGTCACTAATAACATCACCCCCTAGGGGTGTATGATCGATTCGAGCATATAGCTCAAAAAAAAATTCTCGAAATAAATAGTGGCTCGAGATTCGATTTATGGTCGGATCGATTCTAGATCAAGTTCGATCCGGCTCGAAATCCAAATGTTCAGTCATCTCCTCAAGGATAGTGTAATGGGCATAGCAATTAGCACATTAGAATAATTTCTCCTGCACATAGCACATTAAAACAATTTTTCACTGCACATAGCATAATTTCTCACTGCACATAGCATATTAAAACAATTTCTCACTGCACATAGCACATTAAAACAATTTCTCGCATTACAAGTGTGAAATGTTCAAAATCAAAACCGAGCAAAGGCTAAGTGGCTAACCTCGCTCTAACATGCGTAAAAAAATATAACTTCATCCGCAAGGATCGCATGAGTCGCAGTAAAAAAGAGATACACATGCATGATGGCATGAAGCGGCCTGCAAACCATCCTGGTCCCTTGGACAGTTAGGTAATAAAAAAGCAACTTAACGAAATTTGAACTCAAACAATTGAAGAACAAACATCCCAGTAGGCTAACCTCAAAAATGGAATAACGAAAATTGAAAGAACTGACATCTATGCCATAGGCTCATAGTCATAGGCTCATAGCATGAAATACTTCAAATCGAAATGAAATAAGTAGGTAGTACAGACAAAAGAAAGCGAACGCATACAAATCGAACAAGCTAAAATTGAGCGAAGATGATAGTGACAAAGAAACACCACCAACCAATAGAGATCAAATCGAAAGTTGATCACGATATCGTGGCGACGACTTCGAAATTAGGGCATGAGCTACGAAGCCAAGAAGAACGAGAAAGAAGAAGAAGAGCTGCTGAGTCGAGTGTGAGTCTTCCGTTCGAGTATCGAGGACTCGAGTCGAGGCCGGGCCGACATATTAGAGAAAAAGTAAATTCATCTCCCCCGTTGATTTAACGATTCCCTCGATCAGGGCGGCAACACATTCGGTATAATGGGTTTTTTGGGTGACGGCGATTATTTCGATCGTCCGAGTGCGTTTCGGCTTGAACTCGAACTTCATTTCGAAATAATTTTGAGCAATTTCGGCTAGAAATTCTCGTTTTCTTCGACTCGATCTCAATTCGAGCCCAAATTTGAGTCGACTTTCGAGCGAGCCACGATCTTCAGGTAAATTTCCGAGCCCTATCACCACCTACTACTATTAATGAAACTATTATCATCAACACTAATAATAATGCTCACTAATGTCAATATTATCATCGTCAATCATCATCAATAATATCAATATAAATACTGATATTTAATGTCAACATCATCATCAATACCTAATATTGACATCAATATTAACACCAACCATTAAAAATATAGTCAATGCATATCATTGATATTAAAATCATTGTTAATGAGATTGTAACCTATTATTGTAACCTATCAAGATTGATTCCTAACTTCTCGAACTATGGTTTTCCTTACTACAAGAAAAATGCTTGAGTAAATCATCAATGATCACTTTATAATATTTTCAAAACCCAAGGCTCCTCATGTCATCTTCTATAGCACATATCATTTTCATCATATCAATATATTTTCTAATTACAGGAAAATGCATCATTTATTACGACCCAAGGTAATACAATCATTTCAATTAAACAAGGCTAATGATTTTTTAAAACTTTTTTATTAAAAAAAAAATCTGATCTCTTATGAAACGTAATGTGCAGCAGTAGTATATAAAATATATCATTGCACCATTGATAAAATATATGTTGGCTACATTTTGAAAAATATGTTGTGGGCAAGTTATATTTCTCTAATCTAATTTGACTATTTGTAATCTAATCTGATCATTTGTGGTGGTGACTAGAAAGCTACGATCGACTTCTGTAAAATAATAAAAAAAATTATATAATCACTATAGCTTTTTAATATAGCCATTATTTTTTTATACAACTTTAGTTGTGCCAAACAGACCCCTTAATTAAAATTTGTCCCTTGCATCAATGTCAACGCAGCTGCTAAGATTAGGGTTGCAATTTGCAAATGAATCGAGCCGAGACAAGCATGTATGTGTTCAAGCTTGAGCTTGTTTAACATTATCAAGTTCGAGCTCAATTCGAGCTTTTTAGAATTGTGTTCAAGCTTGAGCTTGTTTACCATTATAGAGCTCAAGCTTTATTCGAGTTTATTCACAAGCTCGATTTAAATTGAATTATTGAGCTTGTTAATGAGCAGCTTATTAAATGAAATAAACGAGCTTTATCGAGCTTGATAAGAAACATACATGATCTGTCACAATTAAAGCTTATTAAGCTTAAATAATAATAATTTAAACAGGCTTGAGCTTATTTACCATTATCGAGCTCTAGCTTGATTCGAGTTTGTTCGCGAGCTCGATTTAAATTGGATTATCGAGCTTGTTAACGAACAACTTATTAAATGAAATAAACAAGCTTTAATCAACCCTTAAACGAGCTTGTTAAGAAACATACATGATCTATATCAATTAAAGCTTATTAAGACTAAAAAAAAAAAAATTAAACAATACTATACACAAGCAAGCCTTAATCGAGCTGTAATCGAGTTATAATTGAGCTCCTTAGTAAGCTTGTTCACGAACTTTAAACGATAAAGTTCATGAACATAAATAAACAGGACGACAAGTTGTTCAAACTTGATCATTTAGCAATTGAGTATTTAAAAATTGTTCATCCTAATATAACAACTTGGAATCCTAAGTGTGCCAAATTCGAACAATTAAAAACAACCATTCATCATCCTAATATATTTATGTAACGATATGTCATATTTAGAGTTTTCTTTATGATAACAGCATGTGATACTTATGATATAAATTATATTCATGCTTATGATATAAATCTTATGAATATGAACAAGAAAACTCTAAATATGACATACGATGGAAAAGATTAGTCTTTGATGCTTTCTCTTATTTGAAATTAATAAAATGAGAGTTAACAAAAGTAATATAATTTCATTCCATACAACTCTTAGGGTTTGTTTGATATCAATTTTATTTTTTATTTTTATATTATTTTTAATTTAGTATATTTTAAAGTATTTTAAAATAAATTATATTATTTTAGATATATTCAAAATATCTTGAACATATTTTGAGAGTTTTAAAAGTAACTATTATTTTAAATATATTTTATTTTAAATCAAAATAAAAATAAATAAAAAAGTGATCCGTTTAAGGGCTACTAGAAAAGCAAGCTTCGTTTGAGATCAATTGTTTAAATGGTCTAAATTTATAGTTGCATGACTCGTATGAATGCGCTAAAAATGTCTATGCGAGGTATTTTTTTAATAACTCTTCGATCATTTTCTTAAAATGAATGCACACTTTGGACCATTTTTTGAAAATAAAAAAATTATTCTCATGCATTAACTGATGATGAAGGACATTATACTGAAAAAATTAATAATTTTAACGCTCCAATCCTCTAAAGATCACCTGAAGCCAAAAGATTGAATAAACAAAGAAACATTATTTAATAAATGCTTAGATTTTCAATTCAAAAATATTTACGTGAAACAATGCAAATCATAGAAATGTAATAATATTAATAGATAAAATGATATTTATGTACTCTATTATACTTTTATTATTTCACGTGAATTATTTAGTTGTTTTATTTTTAATAATGTCGTTCTCTAGATAGATTCTACTAATCTAGAGTTTCTCATTTAAACTATATTTCAGCACATTTCAACACATTCATTGTATAAATAAATTATAAATGCTTAGAAAAAAGCAATTTTATTTAAGAAAATGATTCAAAAATTTAACTTTTTAGAGTATTAAATCATTATATCATATTATCATATATCCATATGATAAAAATACAACAAGAATATAAACTATCTAATTGTGAGAACATTATATATATAAATGATCACATAATTTATTAGTCTTAAAAATTATTACTGAGATATGATATTGAAAATCATATACATCAAGTTTATAATTCAATGCCCATTCAAAAAATAAAAGATAAGAATTTTTAAGGATATGGGAATTATTCATCATCTCTTTTTTATGTGATAATATAGTTGAAATAGGAATAAGTTTACAAATCCAAATAAAGTTGCCAGGAAAAAAAAGGCGAATAAATAGTTTGGTAGATTTATTAATTTTTGAGGAATATAGCACTATTTTTTTGAGCGAAAGATTTCCGATTTTTATACAAAAGAAAAAAGTCATTTGACTACACTTTTTAGGCAGACAAATTAGAAGTTACGAATAATATATCTCCTAAATCAAATAAAAAATTAATAGACCATTAAAAATAAAAAAAAATCATATACATATTACATATACACAATTTGGAGCAACCCCTAACTTCAATAATTTAGCTCAACAAAGATCAACAGAGAGCACTATATTGAAATTTAAATCAAGAAAAGTTTAAACTAAATTTTATCGGACTAACCGAGAAGAAAATGGACTATAGTTTTTAATCTACAAGTAAATACAAAATAAAATATAATAATAATAATAATAATAATAAAGCAAAGTGGTTGATATTTCAAATTAAAGATCAGAACAGAACAAAAGCTCTGCCAGGTTTATGATTTAAGAACCTGTGGGCTTGCGGCTTTTTGGAGTGAGAATGGGAGAGGCGAGAGCTAGACGGTTCATATTGATACTCAAGAGACTTCGTGCGATTGCCCTAGCGGGGATGGGCGGCAAATGAACAAGCAACTCTTTTATTATAGGAAAGTTTATAAAATTGCCCACCCTTTCAACGTGGGTCTGCCACTATCTCCAAGATCTATTGTCTTCAAATTCTAGAATTTAGGCTATATTTGAGACAGTTATAAATATTTTAAAAAGTAATGATAAAAATATTGTAGAAGAATTTGGGTAATTTTTTTAAATTGAGTACGGTTAAAATGTGAATTAGCTAATTAAGTATTAATAAAAAAAAATTTAAGAATAGGTATAATCGTCCAATTAGTGGGCGATTCGTTGGCGTGTAATGAAAGAGTGGCCATCGTAGTGGCGGCTTCTCAGTCGGCCGGTCGCCCAATTAGTGGGCGGCGGCTTCAATTGGAGCGCACTAATTAGGCGGCCCCGACATATCAGGGGCGATTGGCCCCTCGACTATCTCTCGATTTTGCTCCCGAAACTCCGCTCTCCTCGTGGAACTCGACCAAACTCGACCGGTCCTCCCCCCTCTTGGAACTTCCGGCCATCCGGATCGACCGCTGCATTCTGGCGTCTTGTCGTGTATTCGATAGAAACTTTTAGTTTTCCGGCATTGCTTTGGACGTTAACTACTTCCTCTCTCATTTACCGGTTGGAAGTCAACTTTAGCTTTGGCGATTCTTGCGACTCCATTTCATTGAGGAAAATTCCCTTTGGATTCTACATTTCTTAAGCACATCCACGTCGTTCTTAGTAAACACACAGTAAATCACTTTATTTATCAATTTATTTAGGTGTTAAGTAGCCAAAAGTAGTATTAATTAGGGTATCGGTTAATATAAAATTCTCATTATTCATATAACTTATTTTGCAAGATGAATAGAGAATTTGTTTTGATTCTTTCTATGGAGGCAAGCGAGTATCGATGAGCAATTCGGTCAAGTTATGTGGGAGGTTTAGGTTAAGGTTGGCGTCACGCCTGCTTGAAGCAGCAATTATGAGAAGCTTGCACATTGATCCGGGCGCCTGCGTCACTCTAACAGTCGTTATCCGGTGGGTAGCGGATTTATAGCGTCTGCATATCGGCGATGGCGTTTGAAGTTACACTTGAAGCTTCCGTCGGATGTTGGTGTTGTATCGAAGTGGAAGATGTTAATATTGCATCCACATGTGATCCGGTAGTAGTCGGTAGATATATCACTAACACATACGATTTCATCGCGAACATCCAGGGGATACAACGGCTCGATGAGTTTATTCCCAGGTAGTATATCGTCATAATTTATCTGATTATACTTGTAACAATTAATATGATAATTAGTTGTTGAACTTATAAGTTATGTGGCGATGATGATCTGTCTCGTTGGATGAACCGTATGTGCGAGTCTTTGCTTGGAGATGAGTATCGTATGAGTAGTGGCTCAAGTAGTGAGTCGAGGTATTAGTGATGATATTTGACCGGGGTTAGAAACCTTGTACTTGAGAATATAGATAGTCATAATCTGGCGAAAAATCACTCATTTAATATTGGCAGTGAGAGTCATATGTTGTCCACAGTATGTCCGGATGTGTAAAACTACGGCGGTGGGACAACGATGTTTACTGGCGGCCCATTTCGAAGCGCCCTAAATGATGAAATTGAAATTCCAAATGACATTCGAAGGTATGTGTTTTGCAAGTAAGCGGGTATGCAATTTCTTGTCGGGTGGTCCATAGTAAATAATGTTCAATTCCGAACAGTTACCTCTAACCAGAAGAACTACACGGTTGTATGTGTGCAGCACGATAGTCCTAGAAGGCCCTGTAATTGGCGTTTACATTGTAGCAGCAGCAGACGATTAGGGGGTGCTTGGAGAATATCAAAAGTTGGTGAAAATCATAGATGTGTCAATGCAGTAAGTTCATCCGGTCATCGACAGTGTAGTTCAAATTTCATAGCGTACTACATCAAACCTGTGATCAGGCACCAGATTGATTTGAAACCTAGAGAGATTATAGGTAGAATGGAGTCAAAATTCAATGTTAAAGTTTCATATATGAAAGCATGGGATGCAAGGCGTAAGGCAATAAAAGCAATATTCGATAGCTGGGAAGAGTCCTATAGGACTCTCAGTCTTTATATCTGTCGGTTCTACTACTTTACGTACGTCAATTCAATCTACCACTATGCAACATTTTGAGAGACTTTTTGGGCTTTGGACCTTCAATAATGGGATGGAGTTCTTTGAGACTGTTGAGCTTAGGCATTTTTACATTGGGCAAGTATCGTGGCACATTATTAACTTGGTAGAATCGGCGATAATGGGTTGTTTCCTCTAGCTTCTTTATTGTGGAATCGAAAATGTTGATTAGTGGTTGTGGTTTTGTTGTGCTTGCATGATATGTTACCGTAGTGTCTAGTAGATGTGATTTATGCATAATATCGATAAACATCTTTGGTCTGCGTGGATGCAAAGAGATTTTTCCGCGCGCATAGGCATTGTTTGCGCCATTTGTGTGAAAATTTTAAAAAAGTCGTCGCAGAATTCTTGATGTTGAGTTTCTAAAAGATGTATATGGCGGGTAACTCGATGATGATATTCGTCAATTCAACCGTTTAATGCTAGACATTAAAATGTTAAAGAAGAAGCGTCTGATTGGCTTGTAGGCGTGACGTAAAATGGTCCCTTGTGCGATGGTGGTATGCGTTATGGGACAATGACAACGAATGCATCGAGTGCTTTAACGGTTATCAAATGGGCACGCGTGGTTTTGATTCAGCTTTAATCCGCTATCTATTACAACTTAGTAGCTTTGTTCATGAAAGCGATTATCCTTGCTTACTTGAGAGGAAGTCTATTTATACCCATAGGTTCTCCACACAATACAGCGTCTTGAAAGGAGGCTAGGCATTTCCACGAACACTATATCAACCCACAGATGCGGGTTTTGAGGTCCGTAGATTGAGTTGATTTACTAGATAATGGCCTATGTGTTTGTAATTGTGGCGATCATATATCATTGTCCATGCCCACATGTGATTGTCGCATTGGGATTTGATGGTTAAACCATCTCGTGTGTGTCCGCGATACACTACATGTATAAGGCGACATACATAAATGAATTTCATACTCTACGGTCGCTCGATTGGCCATCATCGGTGAAGAGCATGGATTAGTCCGCGTTGCGACCTAACTTTCATAGAAGGTCAGGCCGACCACGTACGAATAGATTCAGAAACATAATGGATGAAAATGTAGGTTCAAAGCGAACTTGTAGCATATGCAAAACATGTCACTTCTGGTCATTGTGCCCCATAACATTGACGGTCGGTATATTTTTTAGGATAATGCTTATTTTTCTCTTCGGGTTTACCGATCTACTTTATATTAGCACTAATATATTTGAGATTCTTTTCTGACTGGTACGATGGTAGAGGGCCACGCGCATCTAGCGTCGGCGACATAGCCGAACGATTAAACGGAGGAAGCGGTTGTCACGGTGTAGGGTTTAGGATAGTGTCTGTACTACATTTTATTTTTCTGTTTCATTACAAACTTCAGAGTCATGTACAAGCTAACTTTGATTATGGCATAATGAATTTTTGTTTCTTGTCCATTTGTGAAATGAATTGGTTGATTAGTGTATGTTTATGTGCTCAAATTGGGAAGTAAAGGTGAGAAAATTTAGATACTCTTGTATGTTTATTTGGTGTTAATAATATCACAATTATTCATATATTATAAATGTAGCACTTATCTAATAAATAACACAAACTCAATGAAAACAATTTAGATACTCTTATATGTTGATCCTTGATGGAAGATCTTGCAAAGCTTCTAAAATGTTGTATGAAAAGAATTTGATATCATACAATGTCCTTGTTGATGGGTATGTAAGGAACTCAAACTCTGAAGAGGCGGTTGAGATATTCCAACTATTAATTTGGGGAATGCTCAGACCAAATGGATAATATTAAGCGAAGCGGTCACTTACTAATTGGGCAGCGACATGATTATAAGCCGATCACCATCGAAGCTTTTTAACTTCAATTAGTGGGGAGATCCACCTATTCATCGAGCGACAGAATGGTTTGCTTGCATGATGCGAGACGGCGCACCATGCATAAGAGAATAGCAAGCATTGCACCAACAATTCCACCCTTCATAAAATTTTCAAGTCATTATCATGACAATAGTTGTTTAACACAAGCAATTCCACCTTATTAAGTCTAATCTTTATTATCACACAATAGGAATGCATTCTAATCTAAAACATTCTTTGATTTAATGACCATGGTTATTGTCACAAACCCACTTCTAAATCTTAAACTAAGATTACACTTTATGTATTTAATTTTAAATCTTAATGAAAACCTTTACACTCTAAAGATCAACTCCATATTTCAAGTTTCTCATAAAAAACACTATCGTTTGCGGTCTAATGAGAAGTGTTGCATTAGATAGTGGACATCCGATAAAACTTGTTCAAAACCATGACATGAAACGTTAAATACATTAGACTGATATACATAAATATTCATTGGTATGCATGTAAGAAAGTAACAACTAATAAAATGTACACAGATAAAATAATTATGACTAAAATGTACACAGATAAAATTAGAAAAACAACTAATAAAAATTCATTATGCCATAATCAAAGTTAGCGTGTACATGACTCAGTTGTAATGAAATAGAAAGATAAAATGTAAGATGAACTATCCTAAACCTACCAGTGAGACAAGCGCCTTCCTCCGGTTATCTGCGTGGAATACTTTTCACTCGGTGTATCTTGGTGAGGCAGAGATGGGCGATCCGCGGTGATGATGGCCCTCCAGTGCAAGATCCTCGGCATTGTGCGACATATCATCCTGTGATTGGAATATAGGTGGCTGCGAGTCATATGATGGTGATATAGAAGGTCGGATCGGCGTCACATTGAAGGACACGGATCGACATCATTAGAAGGACTTGGATCGGCGAAGTAGATGGGCCTAGTCATCTTTGTGCGACACCCTCTGAAGGCACCGATCGTAATATGTGTCACCAATATGTACATGCTCATCAAGGTCTCTGCATATCATCTGCTCGACACATCGGCGTAAGTGGTGATCATCCACAGTATGGTGAAATATGTCGATTCTTGCGATATGATATGGTCGCTACAAAAAAGAATGTAAAATTATCACTTACAAAATATTGAATATTTACTTATATCATAACTTACATAAAGGCGCTCCAGTGCTGGCGTAGTAAGTGGTCGGATCTAGGCGGACGGTAAGTACAAAGAATCCCACGATGAACCGGTAGCGTCTTGGCGATAGCGGTCTTCACATCCCACCTCATCAGGCCCTCGGCGAGGCAATCCCTCGCCTCTCAGAAGCAATGTGTGGTGGTGGTAATCAGTCGGCATCTGCTTTACCCAAATCGACCCTTTTGAAACTAGGGTCCAGGGGCTACATACTCACGGGAATAAGGCGGCCTCTCTCATTAAATACCACTCAACCCTCTTCCGGTGATAAGAGGGACTCGTCTTAACCATATGTCGAGCTATAGAGCATATATCGATAGATGTCTTTGTGATCGCTGTCTGACTCCCAGATCACTACACATATAATAAAATTATGTTAAAACATAATCTACATTCTGATTATTTAGACTAAAGTGTTAGCTGAGATCGACTGTGTTTGCCATAAACCATCTAGCTCATTTACATCTTTCAACATTATTTATTATTGGCGAACATACTTCTCATTCCACTTGCACACAGAAAATAGTTTAAACTTCATATATAAGCTGCATAATTTAAAAGTGTAGTTAACAATACATACCAACCAAGAGACCAACAAGCTCTGCGGATATGGCACATGTAAAGTCGGCTGCATGAATATGCTCCCAAGGAGGTGAAGAAGGCAAGATGTTGGCCTGGTCTAGTCTCGTCGACTCCATATAGATGAGCCAAAAGCTCCACTATAGACATCATGCTAAAGAATCGGATCCTCGAGGTGGTAAATCGTAGGTGGACCTCGAACAGAAGTATCGGTAAAGCGACGTCAAATAAAATATAAGCCCGCACGTGTCGGAAGAACTCCTCTGTGCTCAGACTGTCATATGACTCCCTGTAGAAAGTCCACCTAAGCCACCTCAGTGGCATGCATGTCTGCGCATGTGCCTGACCCATCCTGAATGTCGACCTGATATGCGGACTGATCGGATCATGATACATCACGCCTGGTAATGGGTGTCGTCATCATCGCGGCCGTCGCCAGTGTCCCATCTCTTCTCCTCCAATCTGTCGGACCTATGATAGGTGGCCCATCAATCCATAGTCAGAATCATCGCCACGCGGAGCATCACGGTCATCACTGGCGAGGTGGAAGGTATTGGTCTGCGGAGACTCAACCAAAGCGGTAAGCAATGATCGGCCGATGAAGCGTACGACTCACCGATCGCGAGCACCTCTAGCGCCTCGATGAATCTGCATGTAATGGGCCACTCCTTCAGCATAAGCAAGTGTGACCTGAATGGTGCTCACGAAAAAAAAATCTAAGTATCGAAATAAAAGGTAGCGTAACAGCGATTACGCAAAAAAAATTCACTACGATGTCGGGGTGCGGCTCGATGCCGCCCGGGAGGCAATAGGATGAACCTCAGGTGCTGCTCCAATGGTGGTGGCCTCCCCCTAACGAACTCGTCGCTGGCGGCGTAGCGGTGCTCCTCGCCATCGCACGATCAAAAAAGTAGAAGATTAGTTTTTGATTTTGTGACCAATTTTCCATCAATATAATAACCCATTGATATGATGGATTCCAATCTTCAAGCTACAAATTTCTAAGAGCTCATAAATAATCATATGAGATGGCAAAAATCAAGTATGGAATTTTGATAAGGTTATAGTTTCACTAAAGAACAACCATTCATAATGTTTCATAATAAATACAAATAAAAGAAAAGAATAAAAATAGGCAAACCATACACACATACATGTGGCGTAAACAAACCCTCATGTGTCAATGGCTAAAGATGCAATAACGAAATTGAGAGAAATAACAAGGTTGTGTGATAGATGGAGTGGAATTAGTAGAGCAATGAAGTGGGAAAAAACACTTGGAAACAAAATGAGTAGAAATAGTTAGGGATTAATAAGAGGTAGAAAACATGGCATAAGAAATTTTATTAGAACATGTTGAGAATGGAGCCGACAAGATCAAAGAGATTCACTAAAGAAGTAAATACAAGCACAAAATCAACACACAAAGTTACGTGGAAAACCAGGGATGGGAAAAAAACTATGGGTGCAAGGAGGAAAACTTCACTATATAAATACAAGGAGGAGAGACACTCATATAGACTTACAAGAGTGTAATCACTCACAATATATATGAGCACTCACAAGAGTATCTTACGAATTTCTTGGATACTTTAAAGTGACCACGATGACCCTATTTATAGTAATAAAATTCTTTCCCAAAATTCTCTAAATGTGCTTAAAGTTCCTTCAAAATCTATAAAATATCGTGCTTCTAGAATCATCCAGTTCTTGAACATATGAGTAGCTTCTAGAATCCTCCAAATAGTTTTGAACATTCTAGAAGCTTCCATAGGTTGAATTCAAGTCACACTAGAGAACATGTGAAATGTTAGCCTTTTGAAATTCCTTCCATCAACCTGAAATGAGGATTCAACTTTTTTTCAAAATGATGCAATTTTAAAGAAATCCATTTTTTCTAATTTTTTATGCATTGATCATCTTATTGAAGAAATGACAAAAAATGATAGAAATAAAGAATAGGATAAAGAAGAAGGCTGGAGCAACGATGAAGACGATGTGCAGATCAGTGATAATGATAAAAAAATACCTAGAAGAAGTCATGTGCAAGCGGACAAAAAAAAGCATAATCTGGCGGTGAGACCTGGCTGGCCGAAAAGAAGCGGAGGAGGACCGTGCTCGGTGGCGGTCGGAGTTTGGTCGGAGTTCTGGCGGAGAGAGAGGAGTTTCGGGGAGAATCGAGCAAAACCGAGGAGATAGAGCGATCGGCCGATCGGCTAATGATATCGGGGCAGTCGCCCAATTAGTGCAGCGGCTCCGTATCTGCGGTCGCTAATTGGCGGCTTGATATCAGCCGACAATAGGTGGGCGTGGCCACTCTTCATGTTGCGGCCACCCGCGTCGAAACGTGGCGTCAATCTAATTACTATACTATTCTTAAATTTTTTTTTATTAATACTTAATTAGCTAATTCACATTTTAACCGTACTCAATTTAAAAAAATTGCCAAGAATTTGTTATTTAGAAAGTTAGAATAGGGGTCATAATTTTTTTTATAATCAAAAAGTCAAATCATAACTTTTTAACAGCCACTATAGGGTGAGAGGTGAAGTTGAAAAATACAACTTTATGATCATAGATTTTTAAAAATATAAATGGATTGCAATGTAAGAGCGGTGCGAGACCATGCCTCACCATCATACCAAATGCCACTTAAATAAATCTTTTATAGTGATATACATATTCATAAAATTTATTTATGATTGTGTTAGTTAATTTACAACCTTTGATTGGATTGCATTAATAACGATATGACACTTAAAATATTATTGAAGCACAAATCTTGATGTTAAAAGCAACGTCGAAGTTGAAACGGTCGAGATCAAGCTCTTAAAATATCCTTGGAAACTTTGGGATATCAGTTAAATCCCTAAATAGCTCTCAAATTTGAAGTGTTTATAGTCAAATCGAGCGTCTCGACGAGTCAGTTCCAACAAGCCAAAGAATTTACAATTCCAATTTCATTTGAGCATTCAAATGCACAAAATACATCATATGATCAAGGGGATCATTTTGAGCCGTCGATGAAGTGGAGTGAATGCGGGTTTTGCATGTATTTAGGCCACTCCTCCAATCTATAAATAGCCTCATTTCTCTATGAGCAAAGCAAAGAGGAGAGAGCTCTAAAGATCCTCCAAACCTGTCGTCTTTCCACTTGACGTTTTCAACCACCACCGCCGCGCCATCGGCCATCATCGGCGATCTCGGCGTCGTCGATCCTATGCGGTCATCATCCGCACCACTATCGTGGACATCATCGTCAACATCGTCGCCAACATTGTCGCCAACATCGTCGTCAACGCCATCAAATCGTCGTCAACATTGTCATTACTAGCGTGTCCACCTTTCTCATATCAGATTAATCCGATCGGAAGATCTTGTACTCAAAGCAGGATACATAGTGGAAGCTTTTCTTGGGCTAGGCCTCGTGGTTTTCCCTCTTTTTTGAGATTTTCCACGTAAAATTGAGTTTTATTGTTCACTCTTTAAATACACGTGTCTTTGGATTTCCTCACGCTAAGTAAAACTTTTACTCTACCAACCTGATTTTCTAGCACGCAACAAACACTATTATCATTGCACTTAAAAATCTTCTTTTGAACACTGAATAACTTTTATTTCTCAAGCTTAGAAGAAATATAGTGGCTCCAAAACAAGTTAATGGTACAAAGAGTTGAACTGTTAGAAAATTTTTAAATGTGGACTCACATATGAATTTAATTATATATTATGCGCTATCTTATTTTTAAGCCTTTTTGTTGCGTTGAAAACCGGTCAGTAGAGTGAAAATTCTTAGCCTTGTCGATTAGTCTAGCACCGCGTAATTAAAAGAGCGAGACACTCGAATTTTTAACGGAAAAACCTCAAAAGAGGGGAAAAACCATCAGCTTCCACTATGTATCTGTTCAATGATAACGAGATTACCAAATTATATGAGAGAGGAATACTATGTAACATTGATCAGTTATGTATGCGATGGTGGAGATGCGGGTAACTCGGTGAGAATGCAGGTACAATTAATAGTGGCCGATGGTGGCGGTGGTGGTTGATGGCATGGCCGAGTGTGATCTTGCTTAGGTGCGATCTCACTTGAGGATCTTCAAGCTTGAGCTCTCTCTTCCTCCTCACTTGCTTTTCCTCTTTTTCCTCGCTCGGACTCTTCCTTTTCTTCCTTGCTTAGACTCTTCCTTTTCTTCCTTGCTTGGACTCTTTTCCTTCTTCCTTGCTCTGACTCTTTTCTTCCTTGCTTGGACTCTTCCTTCTCTTTGCTTGCTCTTCTTCTTCACTTGCTTGACTCCTCTTCTTCTTCACTTCACTTCACTTCACTTCAGGCTCTTGCCCCCCCCCCCCCCCCTCATGTGAGGAATGAAGGCCTATTTATAGATGGGAGGAGGGACATTCTTGTAAATTCATGTAAGGCTGTCTCTCTCGATCGGATGGCTCGTGATGATTCCTTCATCATTTGATGTATTTTAAAAATTTGGATGCCCAAATGAAGTCGAATTATGAGATCTTAGGCTCATTAGATCCATCGTCAGGCAGCTTGATTTGACTATAAACATTCCATATTTGAGAGCGTTGCAGGATTTAATTGATGTCCCAAAGATTCCAATGATATTTTAAGTGCTTGATCTCGACGGCTTTGACTCAAAATCATATAGCATCAAGATTTGTGCTTTGGTAGTGGTATTTTGAGCCATATCAATTGCCCCCCTATTTTTGAATGACATTAGCTTAATCATCCAAAAATATATGTGTCAAATGTTCAAAATAATGAATTGAAGTTTTGAGCGTTTAGACGCGTCATCCATTGATGGCCTTGCCTTGTCGCCAGCGATACAATGGAGACCATCGGGTTAAATCTAGGGCCGATTCGGGCCGCGATTTAACTGGCCCGGGTCGCTGGCGCAGAAGCGCTGGCGGCCGAGTCGCGCCAGGCAATGGCGCAGTGGATTCGCGCCCGCAGCCGCGTCAGGCGCGCCACCTGTGAGTGGGCCGTTCCGGTCGGTTGTGGGCGTCCGTCTGGCGGGCTGATCCCGTGTCGCGTTCGTTGATGAAACGACGGGCGAATAGGTGGGCCGAGCTTGATCAGTCTGCTGCTCTGCTAGCGCGTCTGCGCCGTCTGTATCCAGCGTCCGCGTGGCCATGCCTGACAGAATTTGAAGGATTTTGAGCCATTTTTGAGGGTTTCTACCCTTTTGCCCTCATGGGGCTATAAATACCCCCCTAAGGTGAGAGGGAGAGGCACACCTTTCCCCTCTCCCTTTCTTCTTGAGTGAGGGTCCTTTGGAGGCAATCAAGAGGCGTTCAGGGAGGCGATCTAGGAGGCGATCAAGGCCCACGATATACGTCGTGGTTCCGGTTTACCGGCCTCGTCGTCCGGGTTAGGAGGTGATCAAGGCCCACGGTAGTCGTGGATTCCGGTTCGCCCGTCGGACGTTGTTGAGGCGATCGAGGCGGTATCGTGGTTCCGGGTTCGTCCGTCGACCGTCCAGTTAGGGGATCAAGGCCAGTATACATCGTGGTTCCGGTTTACCGACCTCGTCGGACCGTCCGTTAGAGGCGATCAAGGCCACGGATCGTCGTGGTTCGGTTCTTACCTCGTCGGGACCGTCCGGGCGATCAAGGCCTGTGGTATACGCCGTGTTCCGTTCCGGTCTCGTCGACTGTTGGGTTAGAGCGTCAAGGCCACGGTATCGTGTTCCGTTTCGGCCGTCGGACCGTCCGGGTTGAGGCGATCAAGGCCACGGTACATCATGGTTCCGTTTCGCCCTCGACCCGTGTTGAGGCGATCAAGGCCCGCGGTATACATCGTGGTTCTTCCGGCCTCGTCGGACCGTCCGTTAGAGGCGATCAAGGCCCGGTATCGTCGTGGTTCCGGTTTATCGACCTCGTCGGACCGTCCGTTAGGGCGATCAAGGCCATCGTCGTGTTCGGTTTCTGCGTCGGACCGTCCGGTTAGGAGGAGATCAAGGCCCACTCGTCGTGGATTCCATTCCGGCCCGTCGGACCGTCTTAGAGGCGATCAAGGCCCGGTATCGTCGTGGTTCGTTTACCGGCCTTGACCGTCAGTTAGAGGCGATCAAGGCCCACGGTACATGGAGTTAGGTTCTGCCTCGTGGTGTCGGTTAGAGGCGATCAACGCCCATATCGTCGTGGTTCGGTTTACCGGCCCGTAGACCGTCGGGTTGGGCGATCAAGGCCGGTATCGTTGGTTCCAGTTTATCGGCCTCGTCGGACCATCCGGGTTAGGAGGCGATCAAGGCCCACGGTATACGTCGTGGTTCCAGTTGATCCCTTAATAAGTATTTTCAAAGTCATAGAAACATATTTAAAAGAGCAGCCTTTGAATTGCACCAATCCATTTTGGGCGAGTCTCTACGATAAAAGTAAACGAGATTATTAGAATATGTATTTTTACCCCCTCCAAAGGCTGTAATTGTTTCTTTTTCAAATATTTTATTTAGAAATTATTAAGGAATTTACCGCTGTTTCCGTAACGGATAAAATGCTGTTCACATGTTTTTTGGTTACAGAAGTTCGGTTTGCATGAAAGAAAAACTATTTGTAACTTATTTCGATTTTATTCACATTTAATATTTAAAAGACATAATTGGACTGTGGTGTTTTTGCCAAAATGAGGCTAAGCATAAGCTTAAGGTGGATCGTGGTGCGAGCCTTACAATAAAAATATTGAAAATTTATAAAATTATAATTAATTCATAAATGTAATAAACTATTAATTTATTCATTTAATTCATTATCTTAAAGATATAAAATAAAAATTATAATTTTAAATATTAATATAAAATATATAATATATTGAGATTTTAGATAAACATTCACTTGAAATTTAAATATATCATAAAGATCAAGATCTATAATTATTACTTCATCATCACTTTTATTATTTTAAGAAGAATCATGATATATAATAATTGTCATTCTTAAAATATTTCTCATCATTTTAAAATATTTTTCAACTAATACAGTTTTTTTTCTCACTCTCTGTAACATTAACCATGAATTTAATGTAGTTTTATGTTAAATAATAGCTTAATAGCATAGAGGAAGATGGAGGCATTGTTTTAAGCTTGCGCTTTCTCAGAGATGCATCATTGCTCAAAGGCTTTGGCTCGTTCTGCTGGGAGGAGAAGAGGAATGCTGGCTCGAATGATCTCAGAGAGATAGATCGCTCAAAATTGAGAACTTTAACTCATATGAAATTACGAGATAAATAGGTATAATAATTTATAAAATATATTAATATAATAATAAATTAATTTTAATTATTACTTAGAAAAAAAATTAGGTGAGATATTGTCTCAATGCACCTCGAGTTGTTAGTACATCTCCCTTGAAAAAGGCATAAATCTTATCATATTGAGTGAAAGTAATTATATTCTAAATTTGTTTGAGGATACCTTTTAGTTAAGGATCTTTACTTGTGTTCAAATATTTGTATTGCTAAATGTGATTTAGTGGTCACTTAAGAACTATGGTAGTGCTTAAATATAAAACTTAGAGTGTTATTATTAATGTTTTAAGTGAGGGGGATTTACATTCATCTCATAGAATCATTTAGTATTTATATATAATATTTAAACTCTTATATTTTTTATATAATATTTAGAAGTTAAATCACATTAAAATTTATATATGAAAAATGTATGTATTTCACTTAAGTTAATGTTACTTATATATTAGATGCAAATTTGAGATTGGAGTCTTATATAAATAAATATGAATATTTAAGTGTTGGATATATAAATAAATAAGAATCTAAATTATAATTATATTTTATTTAAAAGTATTCTAAAAGATATATATTTTTTATTTTTTTTTCAATCTTGATTATTAGTCTCATTTTTCGATGTTATAATCACGTTTTTCTGTAGAATTGGAACTTACTGGCTTGACTGATTTTTTTTTTCATATTTTTATATAAATATATGAATAAATAACTATATTTAGACATAAATTTTGCACACAAATATTAATCGCAAGTTTTAATTTGCATTGCTAAATAAAATAAACATGGAATATACGAAACAAGAAAATATAAAATTCAATTCCTGATTTGAGCCTTTGAGGTAATTAATTTATCTTTATCCAACATCACAGATAGAAAATATTCAATTGAGATAGAAAAACATATCTCAAATATTCTCCCACTTCTTTAAATTGTTAAGATGAATAGTAAAAGATCAAACAATAACCTAAGATATGAAATTGAATATGTAAAAAGAATCTAAAGTATTTTTATAGATTTGAATGAATTTAATTGTAATTTCTAAAAATAATAGTTAGTGTGGCAGAAAACAAGTCGCTATCGGGGGACCAAATAATAATAATAATAAAATAATAAATGAGCTCACTGAGTCTGTTGGGCGAATGGCGAAATCATTTCCTCTTTACGGTATTTCTGCATCCATTGCCAAATTTTGTTATATATATATATATATATATATATATATATATATATATATATATATATATATGAATTCATCCATATCAGACAATTCTTATATATATAAATATCTAATATTTTAATTTTAATTTTTACATATATACAATATCTCAATCTTTAATATCACATCAAAAATATCAACAATCATCACTTTCAAAAAGTAAAATACACATTTTTAAATATAAAATAGAGTTAGATAATTAAATATCTAATTTTAAATATTTAGTATTGTTGCGTGCTAGAAAACAAGTCGAGTAAAAAATTTACGCTCATTTCATTGATTCACATACAGTAATTAAAGAAATAACAGACACCTGCACTTTAACGTGGAAAACCTCAAAAGAGGGAAAACCACGCCTCCAAGAAAAGCTTCCACTATGACTGCTGTGAGTACAAAATCTTCCCGATAACAGATTACGAATTGATATGAGAGATACAACCAGTAACGATGATCAGAATTACATCGATGAGATGGAACTTCCTACGGAATACAGTGGTACAATTAGTGACGACCGGTATGATGGTTGATGGTCACGAGCGAGTGCATTTGTGATCTTGCTTGAGGATCTTCAAGCTTGAGCTCTCTTCCTCCTCACTGCTTTTCCTCTTCTTCCTGACTCTTCTTTCCTTTCTTCCTCCTCTTTCTTCTTTCTTCTTCCTCCTTCTTCCTCTTCTTCTTCCTGATTGATCTACGCAAGGATCGGCCGGCTGGTGGTGGTTGACGACCGCCGAGTCCTCTTCTTCACTTGTTTCAGCCTCCTCTTCACTGCTCTTCCTTCACTTGCCCTCCCCTCCTTCATGTGAGGAATGCCTATTTATAGATGGGAGGAGATATTCTTGTAATTCATGCCTGCACCACTCCCTCGACGGACGGCCAGATGAATCCTTCAATCATTTGATGTATTTTGAGCGATGCCCAAATGAAGTGAATTATGAGATCTTAGGCTCGTTAGATCCGTCCGAGACGCCGATTTGACTATAAATACTCCATATTTGAGAGCTGTTTTGGGATTTAATTGATGTCCCAAAGATTCCAATGATATTTTAAGCTTGATCTCGACGGTTGACTCAAAATCATATCGCCGACATCAAGATTTGTGCTTTGACTAGTCATATTTTGAGAGCTATATCGTTTCTTCTATGACATTAGCTTAATCATCCAAAAATATACGTGTCAAATGCTCGAAAATAACGAATTCTTCAACGAAACGTGCGGGCCCATGAATCATATATTTTGAGAGAATAAACCATCATAAAAATACAAAATTATGATTATGGAATAAGATCTGTAGCCGTTGGCATGAGATTTTGAGGTTAGGGAGGATACTCACGTAAGTGCGTTCCGACCGCTGGCGCGTGGCGCTCGTTTGGCGCTGGGGCGCGGGCCTGCGCGCCCGTCGCGCCGCTGGCGCGCAGCGCGCGGGCTGCGTCCGCTGGTCTGGGGCTGTGCCGCGCGACGGGTCGCACGTCGCGGGCCGTTCCGCGGTGATTCGGGTCGCGGGTTTCGGGTCGCCCGATTCGGTCGCGCGACGTTCGGTCGCGCGATCCGGGTCGCGCGACGGGTCGCGCGCGGTTCGGGTGAACAGCCCCGGTCGGTGGGCGGGCCGGAGGCGCGCTGTGCTCGGCGTCTGCGCGCGTAAGGCGCGCGCGGGCTGTGGAGGCCCGCGGGCGTGACGCGGCCCGCGGGCGTGAGAGCCCGCGGCCCGGCCGAGAATTTGAAGGGTTTTGAGCCGTTTTGAGCCGTTTGAGCCGTTTTGAGCTTTTTGAGTTGGGCCGTTTTGCCATTTTGAGCCGTTTTTTGTTTTTTGAGAGGTTTTACCGTTTGCCTTGTGAGTTATAAATACCCCTAGGATGAGAGAGACACACCTTTCCCTCCCTTTCTTCTTGAGTGAGGGTCCTGGAGGCGATCAAGAGGCGATCAAGAGGCGATCGAGAGGCGATCGCCCACGCAGACGTCAGGTTTCGCACCGGCCACCGTTCGGTCCGGCTTGATCGTCCGTTAGAGGCATGCCCACGACGCCGTCGTTTCCGCTTCCTACCGTCCGGCGACGCCCACGGATCGCGCCCGGGTTAGATCATCCAGACGTCACGTGCCGTGCCCCATCGGCCCGCCGGACCGTCTCGGTTGAGGCATCAAGGCCCACGTACGCCGTGGTTCGCTTCGCCGGCGATTCACCCGGATCGTCCGAGAGGGCGATCGCCACCAGACGTCGGGCCCCGCTTCGTCCGGCGATCGTCCCGGATCGTCCGTTAGAGGTCAAGGCCACGCGACGTCGGGGTTCCCGCTTACCGCCGGCGATCGCCGCTCGGATCGTCGTTAAGGCCAAGGCCCACCTGTACGTCGGGTTCCGGCTTCCGCCGGCCCCGGCGATCGCCCCGCTCGGATCGGTGGGAGGCGGCCGCGCCCACGACGTCGGTTCCGCTTTCCACCGCCCGGCGACCGTCCCGGGTTTGATCGTCCGCGGAGGTGGTCAAGGCCCACGACGTCAGGGTTCGCTTTCCCTACCGTCCGGCGATCGCCGCCGATCGTCCGCTGGGGAGGCGCCCACTGACGCTGGTTCCGCTTCCCCTCCCCGGCGATCGCCCCGGGATCGTCCGGTTAGAGATCAAGGCCCACGTGATTCGCCGTGGTTCCGGCGCACGGCCGCCGACCGTCCGTTAGAGGCGATCACGGAGACGGGACGAAGATGCTCGACGATGGGACTACCCATTGGGCCGATGGTGACTAAGTGGTGGTCGCGGTGATAACCGCCGACGAGGGTGGTGCCGCGAGATTGGCCATGGTCGGCGTCCGGCCACGTGGCCCGGCGGACCGACCGCACGAATGGCCGACGGGTGGTCCGACGGTACCGACGCCGACGAGATCTTTGACCTATCCGGTTGTTTGTCGAGTGTTACCACGACGTTAACTGTGCGAGTAGTACAAAGTTTTGACCTATCCGAGGTTGTTTGTGATACCCGGCGACATTAACCTGCGTGTGAGTGTACAAAGTTTTGACCTTTCCGTTATTGGTCTAATATTCGCCGACGCTAACCTGTATGGAAGAGGCCGCGGGAAGTCCACCAAGACCTTTTGACCTTTCCGAGTTTGTCGAAGTTTTGCTCGATGACATTAACCCGTATGGAAGAGGCCGCGAAGTCCACCAGGACCTGACCTTTCCGGGTTGTTTGTCAGAGTGTTACCCGATGACGTTAACCCGTATGGAAGAGGTCGTGGGAAGTCCACCAAGGACGTTTTGACCTATCCTGGGTTGTTAGTCAGAGTTTTTACTCGATGACGTTAACCCGTATGGAAGAGGTCAAATTGAATCTGAGGTGGCCGACGGTGGCGACCGGCGTATTAGTCGCGCGATAACCTGGCGATGACCGGCAAGATGTCGGCGATCACGCGTGGGCGCGACGCTGAGATGACCGCATAATGGTGATGACCATAAGACCGCGATAGTCGCGCGATGGCGACGGTATCGACGGGATCAAGGCGCGGTTGGCGGCCGACGGGTGGTCAATGGCAATCGCGACGGTAGTGGTGGCGACCGGTCGCCGGTAGCGGTGATGACCGGCGATGGTGATGACCGTGGCGATTGCCGGCTGGCGGCAGCATGACGACGACGGTAATGACGGGTGACCGCTGACGATGATTTTGACCCATCCGGGTTGTTTGTCGAGTATTATCCGACATTAACCTGTATGAAGTGGTACAAAGTTTTGACCTTTCCGGGTTGTTTGTCGAAGCTTTTGCTCGATGACATTAACCTGCATGGAAGAGATCGCGAAGTCCACCAAGGACGTTTTTCCGGTTGTTTGTCGAGCTTTTGCCGATGACATTAACCCGTATGGAAGAGATCGCAGAAGTCCACCAAGGACGTTTTGACCTATCCGGGTTGGGTCGAGTGTTTACTGACGACGTTAACCCGCATGGAAGAGGTCGAAGTCCACCGGACGCTTTGACCTATCCGGTTAGTCGAGTGTTTACTCGATGACGCGTTAACGGAAGAGGTCGCGAAGTCCACCAAGGACGTTTTTATCCCGGTCTATGAGTGTTTACCGATGACGCAACCCGTATGGAAGAGTCGAATAGAGCGAAGCCGAGTAGTTGACTATGATCTTGCCTTTCACGGAATTTGCTTATCTTTTGAGATTAAGAGTTGCCCCCGGGGAGGCATGTTCGTTGAGTCGGATATGGAGGTCGGAGGAGATCACGCATCGAGATTTTGGACCGGCACATTTTATGGGATGCTCTACGCTTTCCCTGATTGTTCAAATTGTTGGCGATGGGCGAATCCATCTACATTTGGCGCTTCCACACGATGAACTAAGTCCACGATGAGTGACCGGTCCGTGATAGTGATGAATAAAAGGCCTGACGAGTCCGGAAAACTCCTCTTAATAATTCAAGATTTATCCTGTGTATTTGGCGAGCTTAGGAGAATCGAAGTATTCTTGTGATTCACCATTCTCGACGAATGCCAGAGATGGGAGGAATCTTTAATGATTCTTCGATTTGAAATGAACTGCTCCACAAAGAACTCGGGCGAGTTCGGTATGGATGGATCTCTTGAGAGTAGAACCAAGCGAGCTTGCCCTTTGAGGGTAACGGAAAGACCGACAAAGCAAGCTCGAGCTCGTTGGATATGCATGATAGTCTGTAATGGTCGATGTATTCGCGGGGGGTTGCCCCATCATAGAATCAATGCCGAAGCTTGAAACCTACGGAATTGATGTCGAAGAATTTTAAAGGTGAGGACTCCTCATAATCATGTGAAGATGATTGCCTTGAAGGTGAAATTCATCTTGTATTGCCTTGTGAATGTCAGCGACGAAGGGATTAACAAGATGAGCATGTGTGAAGCTATCAACAACAATCGTGGATTAGTAACCTATTTACCGACGATGGATGAGTGGAACTAGCGGTCAAGGAGATCAACGCACGGCCTCGGAGGAACTCAGTGGGAGGATTAGCGTTGACCTCCTCGCAACGACCGATCTTGGGGAGATATGTTGCCGTTGTAGGCGCAGTCCTTGCAAAAGTCGGATCATCTTATTTTGAGACTCTCCATTCGACGGACACGATCTTCCAAAGAGATTCTGCCCGCCAACAAGGTCATGCCTATCGGGAGAGGCAAAAACTTACCCTTGGTTCATGGATGAGTTTGAATGACGGAGCGGAGCTGCGGCCAGGTGATATTGGCCATAACGTGGATGTTCACTAAATTATGGTTGGATTTTTCTTCCCACGTGACGGCGCAAACCAAAAAAAAGACCATGGTAGAGTAAATTTAGCCTTAGCCTCATAGTCCAAAGACACAGTGTAATTAAAGATAAAGAGACACCTGAATTTTAACGTGGAAAACCTCAAAAGAGGGAAAACCACGGAAAAAAGCTTCCACTATGTTCAGAGTACAAAATCTTCCCGAGCAACAGATTACGAATGCATATGAGAGAGAACAACCTGTAACAATGATCAGTTGTAATCATCGATGGTGGAGATGCTGGTAACTTCCTACGGAATTGGTACAATTAGTGACGGTGGATGGATTGATGGCCGAAAGAGTGCAATCTTGCTTGATCTTTGAGGATCTTCAAGCTTGAGCTCTCTTCCTCCTCACTTGGCTTTTCCTCTTCTTCCTCGCCTGACTCTTCCTTTTCTTCCTTGCTTGGACTCTTCTTCTTCTTCGCTTCTGCTCTTCCTCTTCTTCCTTGCTTGGGCGATTGACGCAAGAGGATCACTGGGTGGCGGTGGTTGACGCCGGGCGGTGGCTCCTCTTCTTCACTTGTTTCAGCTCCTCTTCACTTGGCTCTTCCTTCACTTGGCTTGGCCCTCACTTGGCTTGGCCTCCCCCCCTTCATGTGAGGAATGAAGGTCTATTTATAGATGGGAGGAGGGGTATTCTTGTAAATTCATGTAAAGCCCCACCACTCGACGGACGGCCAGATGAATCCTTCAATCATTTGATGTATTTTGAGCATTTAGATGCCCAAATGAAGTCGAATTATGAGATCTTAGGCTCGTTAGATCCCGGAGACGCCGATTTGAATATAAATACCATATTTGAGAGCTTTTGGGATTTAATTGATGTCCCAAAGATTCCAATGATATTTTAAGTTGATCTCGACGGTTTCAAAATCATATCGCTGACATCAAGATTTGTGCTTTGACTAGTCATATTTTGAGAGCTATATCAAGTATATAAATATATAATTGTGTGATATATATATATATTGATATGACAACGAAAATTCTACTAGCCGAAGCACAAACTTTGACGTTAAAAGTGTCGAAAGTTAAACCGGTGAAATCAAGAATTTAAAATATCATTGAAAACTTTGGGATATCGGTTAAACCCAAAAGCTCTCAAACATAGAGTGTTTATAAATCGGCGCCTCGTGGATCAACAAACCCAAAATCTCAAAATTCCGACTTCATTTGAGCATTCAAATATTAAAATACATCAAATGATCAAAGGGATCATTTTGAGCCGTCAGAAGTGATGAGATACGAGTTTTGTATTTACGAGACGCCACTCCAATCATAAATCATTCTCATATGGAAGCCCAAGCAATAGAGGAGAGAGCCTAAAGCGAAGATCCACAATCGCCACCTGACGGTCACCACCATGCAGCCGCCGTCGATGGGCCCGATCCTCGCCGTCGTCAACCTCTGCCGGTCTCCATCATGACGACCTTCATCGTCAGTCACTGTTCCTCGTTGTTCGCCATCATCTGCTACCACTAGCAATTGTTACCACCTGAACGTGACTACATAGTCGTTGTTCTTTTCTCATATACAATTTTGTAATCCCGTTATCGGGAAGATTTTGTACTTTGAAACAGATACATAGTGGAAGCTTTTTACTAGGCTAGGCCCCGTGATTTTTTCCCTCTTTTCGAGGTTTTCCACGTGAAAATTTCTGGAGTTTTCTTATTCACTCTTTAAATACCTATGTGTGTGCTTTGGATTTCACAATAAGGCAAATTTTACTCTAGTGGTTTTCTAGCACGCAACAAATACTAACAATAATTTTCAAAAAAAAAAAAAAAACTCTTATAATAACTTACAGTTGTTCCAAACAGACTCAATATTTTTTAATAAGAGAATTATTGAATATCAAATAAGAAATAAATTTTTTTCTTATGTAGAAGATTCCCAAGCACTTACACAACAAGCTCATAACTAAGGAATAGATGGGAGACCCCAATCATTGCTTTCAAAGTGCAGAAATAGCACTTACATTGATCTCATGAGATATAACATTATCTACAGTATTAAATCACCCCAAATTATTATAACATAAGAAACTATTCTAAAATCTGATGGACTTGATCCAAGAAATTTTATAAATATTATGAAAAAAACATAACTTCTCTAGAAGCAGAGAGAAAAAAATAATTATTATCATCACAAAAAATTTTATTTTTATCTTTAGATGTGTGATTTCTATTAATTTAATTTCATAAATATAAGATTATGAATTTACTTTAGACAATATGACATACATCAAAAATCATTTATAATGAATTGGTTAAGAGTGTAATAGAAATGCTTAAGAGTAATATAACAATTTTCTCAAAATTTTAAGCATAGAAGAGTTATTAAGCCTCGATTTCTTAAATGGGGGAGATAATCAAAATATAGTCAATCTCATATGAGAGCCACATTTGCATAAGAAATGCTATTTGAAGAAGCACTGTCTAAAGAAAACACTCAAGTAACCACTCTTTTAGATGGAGTCATATGAGACTTTTTATCAAAGAGAGAAAATGGTGCTCACATTAAGAAGCCTTCAATTCAAATTCAACTAGCATTTAGTGTTTAATGATTGTAATGATAGATAAAAGGCTTGTCTCACTATTTCCCTAAGAAAATGCTGTTGGATCAAGATATTAAATGCAATTTCTTAATGTGGGATTTACCTACATAACATTCAAAATATCCTAATTTACATATCTAACACCCTAAACTCTTATTTACTTTCCTAATACCTAAAATCTTCAAATACAATAAAAATACTACCTAATTATCGTCGTTATTTAACTTTCGATACAAAGCACGAAAGTACGTTAAGCATTGATCAACAATGCATGTAGAAGCAAGATTGAAGGTACCAGCAACACCGTGGAGAGATTTTGCAAATCGCCTTATTTTCTTTCACTCCTTTCTTTCTCGTCTTTCTTTTCATTTCTTAGAGTTTTCTAACCAACTCTTTTAATCTTCAAAGGAGTTGTGTCTTTCTCTAATCTTTGGTTGGAGATTTAAAAGAAAGCTCTCATATGTTATAAAAATCTCATTTTAGAGAAACTCTAAATGTAATTCTACCAATGGTAACAATGGCATTGTCCCTCGGGATCGGCATTATTGCAGCCAAAAATGATGGTGGATTTCACCGTCCATTGCTGACAATAGCAGCAACGATGATGCATCGAGGTTAGTTACATCCATTAAGGTTGGCGATGGCGATCGGGGTATAAGATAGAAAATTTAGGTGATGGTGATGGCGAGATGTGATAAATTCAATAATTTTTGCAAAATTTAATTAAAAAGGCTACGCCCATTTTTGTGCTTATTCTCACACATTGGAGTTCCTTGACAACAACAACCATCCATCCTCATTCTTTGTCTTGGTGATTCACTTAAGCAACTAAGTCTAATTTAGAATAAAGATACTATGCACTCTTTCATGTGAGCACCAACACTTTTGACATTTCCTTCATCATCTGTTGTTTGCTTGATCTGAGGACCTAAAATGGTAGTAATCATTTTTAGAAATGTCTTCTCTATATATTTGTGTAGGTTTAAATCTTCTACAAACGAATCATTAGTGATTTTTTGTCTATCAGAATCTCTAGCAGAAGAACTCTATAGCTATAGACATCTCCTTGCCAGGAGATTTGTCTTCTCATCCCATATTCTACAAATATTGAGAAACTTTTAAATTAGTTCATTGTACTAATTTCATATATTCTGTCAATTTTCAAAAGAAAATAGAGACTTTTTATCCTCTTTTTTTTATATTTTTACTAGGTGCAACTAATATGTTAGGTGATTAAGAATTATTCTTCTTAATAATTGGAATTTGGCCAACTTGCAATTCCAATTTGCTAATTAATTTCACAATTTTTCAAATATTTTATGATAATTTTTTAATAAATTTTCAACGATAGACAAAAAATGTCCCTAAATAATGAAAAAAGAATATTATTGGTATAAATGGCAAGCTAATTCCAAAGCCTAAGAGTATTATAACTATGTTTAGGGAAGCAAACAATATGTTTGCATGGTTTATACTTAGCTCATGCAATAGTAAAGTAATTGAAAAGAGTTATGTAAAGAGTAAAGTTATGTTCTCAATCAAAATTTGAGAACACAATTTTGTAAGAAGAAATGAGGGGATAAACATAAAAAAAATATTTTTATACTTAAAATAATGAGAATTGCCTATGGCTATAAAAATCAAATGAAAGAAATGATAACCTTGTCTTTAATTTGTTAGTACAATTTAAGAACACGTTCATTGTGCAACTCATCATAATTTGTTAGTACAAAGCTTAAATTTTAGGACTCCAATCAAATGATTTTTTATTTAAGAACTTGTCTATGTATAATATGTGTAAATTGATGATTAAATTCTCTCAAAATTTGAAGAAACAAAAGAATGTACTCATCTTATCATTGATAATGACAAAGAAAAAATAGAGTTAAAATTTCACTGATTACATCCTCTCTCTCTCTCTCTCTCTCTCTCTCTGTGTGTGTGTCTCCAAACTTTTTTTTTTTTTTTTCCTACACCTGACCACCTCTCTCTCTCTCTCTCTCTCTCTCTCTCTCTCTCTCTTTCTTGTTTTTTTCCCACCAAACCCAAGGTTACACAAACCATAGGCAACGTTCCAGTAAAGGCCCTGTAACTCACATGCTAATAAACTAAAACTCACTTTTTGGGTCCTATATTAGTAATTTTTTAATCAGTATTTATACAAATTAAAAAGATAAACAAAATTCAAGAATAAAAATTAATTTAAATTTTAAATTTGAAGCTGATTTATGAAGATGGACATTGAACCAATTTTTAGACAAATTCCAATCCAAAAAAATAATTCACATTTATTTATATTTATCAATACAATCACATTGATCCCAAGGTTACATTTATTTATATTTATCAATATAATCATAGGATCTTAGTACTAAACTTTAAGAGTTTAATTATTTAAGTTAGTTGGCAACGATAATTCATCAATTGAGGATATTAACTTGTATTAATAAGTGATGTTTATCACTAATACTAATTCTAATATATATAGTCACTAATAACATCACCACCTACTACTATTAATGAAGCTATTATCATCAACACTAATAATAATGCTCACTAATGTCAATATTATCATCATCAATAATATCAATATAAATATTGATATTTAATGTCAACATCATCATCAATACCTAATATTGACATCAATATTAATACCAACCATTAAAAATATTTAATGTCAACATCATCATCATTGATATTAATATCATTGTTAATGAGATTGTAACCTATTATTGTCACTACGGTTAACTCTTGTCATTCCTATCAAGATTGATTCCTAACTTCTCGATCTATGGTTTTCCTTACTACAAGAAAAATGCTTGAGTAAACCATCAATGATCACTTTATAATATTTTCAAAACCCAAGGCTCCTCATGCCATCTTCCATAGCACATATCATTTTCATCATATCAATATATTTTCTAATTACAGGAAAATGCATCATTTATTACGACCCAAGGTAATATAATCATTTCAATTAAACAAGGCTAATGATTTTTTAAAACTTTTTTATTAAAAAAAATCTGATCTCTTATGAAAAGCAATGTGCATCAGTAGTATATAAAATATATCATTGCACCATTGATAAAATATATGTTGGCTACATTTTGAAAAATATGTTGTGGGCAAGTTATATTTCT
Source organism: Cymbidium sinense (assembly GCA_021442155.1). Taxonomy (NCBI): domain Eukaryota; kingdom Viridiplantae; phylum Streptophyta; class Magnoliopsida; order Asparagales; family Orchidaceae; genus Cymbidium; species Cymbidium sinense. Next base: position 87,440,611 of record CM038226.1, on the reverse strand, counting down.
CTAATCTAATTTGACTATTTGTAATCTAACCTGATCATTTGTGGTGGTGACTAGAAAGCTACGATCAACTTTTGTAAAATAATAAAAAAATTTATATAATTACTATAGCTTTTTAATATAGTAAAATTTTTTTTACAATATTTTAATCATTATTTTTTTTATACAACTTTAGTTGTGCCAAATAGACCCCTTGATTAAAATTTCTCCCTTGCATCAATGTCAACGCAGCTGCCATGATTAGGGTTGCAAATGAACTGAGCGAGAAAGATGCATGTTGTGTGTTTGTTTAACATTATCGAGTTCGAGCTCAATTCGAGCTTTTTAGAATTGTGTTCAAGCTTGAGCTTGTTTACCATTATTGAGCTCGAGCTTTATTCGAGTTTATTCACGAGCTCGATTTAAATAGGATTATTGAATTTGTTAATGAGCAGCTTATTAAATGAAATAAACGAGCTTTATCGAGCTTGATAAGAAACATACATAATCTATCACAAGTAAAGCTTATTAAGCTTAAATAATAATAATTTAAACAGGCTTGAGCTTATTTACCATTATCGAGCTCTAGCTTGATTCGAGTTTGTTCGCGAGCTTGATTTTTGGATTATCGAGCTTGTTAACGAACAACTTATTTAATGAAATAAACAAGCTTTGATCAACCCTTAAACGAGTTTGTTAAGAAACATACATGATTTATATAAATTAAAGCTTATTAAGACTAAAAAATAATAATTTAAACAATACTATACACAAGCAAGCCTTAATCGAGCCGTAATCGAGTCATGATCCTTGTTCAGAAGCTTTAAAGCGATAAAATTCATAACATAAATAAATAAACCAAGTTGTTCAAATTGATCATTTAGCAATTGAGTATTTAAAAAATTATTCATCCTAATATAACAACTTGGAATCCTAACTGTGCCAAATTCGAACAATTAAAAACAACAATTCATCATCCTAATATATATATATGCAACGATATGTCATATTTAGAGTTTTCTTTATGATAACAGCATGTGATACTTATGATATAAATTATATTCATGCTTATGATATAAATCTTATGAATATGAACAAGAAAACTCTAAATATGACATACGATGGAAAAGATTAGTCTTTGATGCTTTCTCTTATTTGAAATTAATAAAATGAGAGTTAACAAAAAGTAATATAATTTCATTCCGTACAACTCTTAGGGTTTGTTTGATATCAATTTTATTTTTTATTTTTATATTATTTTTAATTTAGTATATTTTAAAGTATTTTTAAAAATAAATTATATTATTTTTAGATATATTCAAAATATCTTGAACATATTTTGAGAGTTTTAAAAGTAACTATTATTTTTAAATATATTTTATTTTAAATCAAAATAAAAATAAGAAATAAAAAAGTGATCCGTTTAAGGGCTACTAGAAAAGCAAGCTTCGTTTGAGATCAATTGTTTAAATGGTCTAAATTTATAGTTGCATGACTCGTATGAATGCGCTAAAAATGTCTATGAGAGGTATTTTTTTAATAACTCTTCGATCATTTTCTTAAAATGAATGCACACTTTGGACATTTTTTGAAAATAAAAAAATTATTCGCATGCATTAACTGATGATGAAGGACATTATACGGAAAAAAAAAAAAAATTTTAACGCTCCAATCCTCTAAAGATCACCTGAACCCAAAAGATTGAATAAACAAAGAAACATTATTTAATAAATGCTTAGATTTTCAATTCAAAAATATTTACGTGAAACAAATCATAGGAATGTAATAATATTAATAGATAATCGCACGAAGTCTCTTGAGTTCTCATTTTTCATACAAGAACACCCCTTTAGAAGTGAAAGGCCAAAATCCTCATCTCTCTCTCTCTCTCTCTCTCTCTCTCATTAAATCTTATGATTTGATATGAGATTTGTGATAAATAAATTTATTTTTATCTTTATATGTTTACAACAAGTGGTATCATAACGGCTATCATGTTGAATCGTTGAGAAATGATTTTTCTTCTTCATCTTTTATATTGATTATTTGAAAATTTTAGATCAAAGTACATGATTCAAAATTTTTGAGCAAATAATTTGATCATTTGCATGAAGTATCGATATCCTTTAGAGGGTTAATTTTTAAACTAGGCTAGTTTAAAATGTTAATTATGTCATTAGGCACGATAAAAAAAATTTAAAATAGCTGGCCGCTTAAATATCAAGTGGCGCCAGCCACATTTTATGGTCGCATTTGCTCCAGATGTCGGATTTGGGAGTGCTTGGTATCGTTGGAAAGATATAAAAAATCCTACAACTTTTATGTTCATCACTTTGACGAATCTCGTAGGTGAGATGTTTACAAATGTGTGAATTCGAGTTACAAAAACTTAGAAGTTTGAATCTTTATGCAATTCTGAATTTCAACTCTTCGCATTTGATTTAATCAAAATATTCAAATAATATAATACAAATAATACAATAAAAGGTACATGAATGACTAAGAGATCGTAAAATATAAAATAACATAGAGTACAACCTCTCCATCTTGGCGATGCGCGTGGTGGAATCGCATCGCTGCCTGGAGTGTAATGTGTCGGTGGTCGTCGTGGCCGATCGCGCAGATGATGTTGCTGATGGTCCTCCTCTTCTTCCACCCGCGGTTGTTGCTAATATCCTAAGTTCATAAATACGAGGTACCTGCATTGGTGGTATCATATGGAATGGTGGTGGTCCATATGTCTGGACGCCGTGCCATGGGTGCATCGAGACCATTCACCGATATGAATCGGGTGGCGAGAATGTGTACGTCTTTGCATTAAGCACAACTTGACAATAGGTGCACGTCGCATTAAGCACAACTTGACAAACTTCGTCATCCAAAATGTGTGTTGCAACAAAAATTTACCGGAAAGCTACAAGATGATATCTCTTGGATCCACAACGCATTATTATTTGATGTAATTCACCAAATCGAGTCCGTGGGATTTGAACTCCCCACCAATGTTGGAATGAAGTCGCCGCTAATTCTAAGTTCACCACCGTAGTAAAGAACTATGAATACAGTCTCTGAATTCATTCTCAACTATTAGTAACAAAACAACACTGCCTTCCCAACTAACCTGATGAATTTGGCAAATAAGTTCAAATCAGTAAAGTCCACAATGTATCAGTAAAGTCCACACTCATCTACACCATAAACTTGCACTACATGTTCTACATGATAATCTTACAAATTTCACAAATATCACATTCAAGAACAGTGACACAAACTTGCAAATTACACAATCATAAATTCATGTTTATAAAACAATAACTTTGTAAAAATTAACAGCAGACAAACCAACGCTTCACAACCAAATCGACCTCATTTCCTTCATCTCACTAAATAATTTACACATTATGCTCAAATAAGCATAAGCATAAGCATATTCATAAGCATAAGCATAACCAAACCAACTATAATTTCCCTCATAACATTTCAAATCACATATCTCTCATTTGAACCAAAAGCATCACCTTCATAGATCTTTTTAAGGCTAACTTCACTTATCATCATTATACACATCTTTAATAATTTTATACGCACCAATATTTCTCAAGCTAGTTAATGACCCATCATACACATCTTTAATAATTTTGATAATCATTAACACATATTTTTCTTAATACTCACCAAATCAATTTTCATAATACTTAACTATATGATTTCTCAAAATCAATAAAGATCATTTCTTTGCTGATATACTTTCTCATTAATTGTATAAAAACAAACAATGTCGCTATTATGGATTTTCCTTCAAAACAACTACACCATGAAAAAAAACTTGCATTTTGAAGATGAAATAGCTTGTCTTCTTGAGAGCACATAAGAAACACAAAACAAGCCATCTTACAGCCTTTTTTCCATATACTTTATTCAATCATATGCAAAATTTATCTCAAATAAGCATAAACATAACCATCCAACTCAAATCTAACAAATTTCCTTCAAAAATCTCACTAAATAACATCTAACAAATATTTCCTATCAAAACAACAAATCCAAAGTAGATCTGAAATTTATTTTGCATTTCGGCTAAAAAATACCTAAATCGGTGAAAGATCTCTCAAAGCCACAAGTTAATCGGTGGAAAGAAACGACGGCCGGCGGCGACTTCCTGTGGCAAGCTCCTTCGCCGGCGTGGCGCCTTTGCGGACGCAAACTAACGGCGACGGATGCAGGGAGAAGTAAAAGCGGAGAAACCAGAGTCGCGTGCGGCGGCCGCTGCTGGCTCCTACTTATTTTAAATATCGCGGCGACCGATATGACGCCCGGATGCAATTAGGCCTATTTTTAATTTTTTTTTTAATCGTGCCTAATCACATAATTAGCATTTTAAACTGGCCTAGTTTAAAAATTAACCCTAACGATGGCTTTTCTATTATTAATTTTGAATAAAATAATATAGCTAAATTTACTTTATATTTCTTTGATCACAATTTTAATTTTTATGTGATTGATATATTTATTTTTGTCAATATGATCTTAATATAAAAAAAAATATATGAAACGTTTATAATATGAAATGATATTTCAGATTTTTTTTTTTATTAAAAAGAATATGAAACATTTTTCTTCTATAGCAGTATATATATAAATATATATAAGTTGATATAAATGTTATAATTATACCATTTAATTGGGTTTCATATAGACGTTTGGCCTTACTGCTTTGCCGTTTAATTATTACATTTAAATTTTCAGTTTTATGAACATTTATATTTAAAGTCTTGAACAGTTACACAACACTCATAATTAAGACTTGAATAATGAATGTTTCAATTTATTTTATTTATAGCCCTCATAATATGAACTGTTTTACCTACTTAATATTTATTTCTGATCGGTCTCATATTTATACAAAAATAAATGCCTTTGATTAATATCAATTTCTAGCTTACATATATTTATTTTAAATGCAATTAATTCTGATGGCTTCTTTATATTTTATTTTTATTAAAGTGACAGCAATCTTATAGGAGAATTTTTATTCTTCCATTTAATCCTCCGAATTCAAGAAATGATTTTATTTTGTCTTATACAATTAACTCACATTTATTATAAATGATTTAAATAATATTCATATAAAATAAATTAAATCTATTTGATGAGCTTATAATATAATGAAATAAAGCCCATATTCAAGTATTATAATCTAAGTTATATATTATATATGAATAGTTTATATATTTCTAATTAATTATTTGAATATACACTTATCTGTTGTTACATTCAATATCTCTGTTTATAAATTTCATGATATAATTTATATTAATTGTTTTGAAATAATTTAAATTGAAATAATATATCACCAAAATAATCTCTATTATTTCAATTTATTTAATTTTAAAATATATGAATATTACATAAGGATTATATTTAAATTGATGCGAAAAATAATCAGCTTAAAGGAAGATTATTTTTTGGCCAGATTTTATGCAATTACAAATATGTGATAAATTTATATTAATCATGTATACAATATGTCGATCCAAAGATAGATATATCGTTGATAAAATTTATTATTAATATTTGTTGATTGTAATCTTAAGAGTACCATTTACAAATTATTATTTATATCCAAATACTAGTAATGTTGTGTTAGGTATCTTATACATGCCCACTTTACTAAATATTTTATTTCAAGCATATATTTTGTTTACATTGTATATGCATATGGAAATAATAATGTTGTTAATTATGAGTATTATTTTTATTCTTTTTAGTTAATGTTTCTTCTATATCTGATAACATTCCAGTGCTCAACGACATTAACTTTAAGAAATGGAAAGAGCATATCACTATTGTTTGTGTATTGATTCGACTATGCTAACCTAACAAACGCTCTTCCGCTTACGCAAAAGCACTATTGAACAAAGGGCTAACTTTGAAAAGTAGGAGCGTTCTAACCGCAAGAGTCTTATGATCATTAGGCATTTTATTCCAGAAATCATAAAAGGTGCAATGCCTGAAGAGAAATTATGGGCTCCGAAAATTCGCCACTGTCCTCTCAACAATTTTTTGAATTATTGATTGAAGAGAGTATGATTTGAAGTGTCGGTGTAATTTTCAGAAGACAAATAGAATAGTAGATAAGACACTACCCAGAGATTTCGTCCTCATTCGGTGAGGACTTTAGATAGTTCTGTGTTTCTATGCGCAAGCTATAATTACCTCCTAATAAGTGAGATGGAACTTTCGATGTTGAGATTGCTTAATGCCGTCTGATAGTAGCATGTAGAGTTTTAGAATTTAAGATATGAAATTCATCATTTTAGCTCAAACCGATAGTTGGGGAATGATGGCGTCCGATCTAGATCTCATGGTTCATCCCGCATTGGGTCCTTAGTCTACTTGAGAGGTAGTTAACCCAACTGATGAAGAATCCTCACAAGAACAACACATGTATGAAATTCAGACTGGGTGGTGTTTGTCAAGGAGACATGACATTACAGAGCATATTTGCCCTATCAGTCCCAAGATTCACAACTCAAAGGGCATGGGAGCATAGGGCTACGTCTGATCGTAATATAATGGAGCTGACCGCCAAACCACGACAGGACTTTGGTCGTAACTATTTCATTTTATTGGTCAAGCTTACGTGAGGACACGGGTTATATCCTACGGAGAGATTGATTAAGAGTGAACATAGATAACACTTGATTTGACCTCCTTTGTGAGCTAGAGTTTTCTTAGTTTATCACCCCGATAAATAGTAAGGTGGATGGATTGAATTTGATTTAAGTTTTAGTGAGAGTTTGTTTAAGCTTTTTAGATTGACACTCAATTTGATTTGAAAAATTGATTAATTTGAATATGTTTAAGAGCTCTAGATCCTATCACTTCTGTTTAGCTGCTAACAGAGGATTAGATCTACTGTCATTTGATAGAATCAATTTTTCAGATATTTCATCTATTTGAAACTCTTATTATAGGTTTTTAGGTTTTGTTAACCCAAACTCAGTCTTAAGACTAAACCGAGAAGCAACCTGTGCAACATCTTCAAACACTTGAATTTAAGCATTCAGCATAGATGTCGGGACCCATGCCGGTGTATAGTAATTTCAGGTAATTTTGTGTTTGAATTATGAGATTGATTTCACATTTTTTTTTCATTTAATTCCAACTTTAGCCTACTCAGCCTTTTTAGACATTAAAATTCACACTTGAAATCTCTATGTCTGAGCACATGTAGGTGTTTATAGCTTAGCTAATTTCGCCTAATTTGTGATTTTGTTGATTTTAAAATTCATAATTAGAATGAAATCCCTTAATTTTTGATCAAAGGAAACCCTAAAATTTTTGTAGATTTTGATTTAGTATCACCTTCTACTTGCTTGTACAAAGAGTTGCAGATCCGGTGGCGAAGAAGGCGTTGTAAATTGATCTAATATCTTATTAGATTTTTTAGATTAATATTTAATATATTCCAATTTAGCTAGTGCAGCCTTTTCAGATATTAAAATTTACACTTAAAATCTCTATGTTCAGGTATTTATAGCTTAGATAATTTCACCTAATCAGTGATTTCGAAAATCATAATTAGAATGAAATTCCTTATTTTTTTGATTAAAGGAGGCCCTATGATTTTTGTAAGGCATTTTGGAGCTATAGATTCAAAGAATAATTTAATTTATTATTTTGAGAAGAAGATTTACTCATCAAAGTAATTCTTATTTTCCCCCTCTTTTTTTTGTTTGACACTTTTAACTTAAAATTAGCTACAAGTTTTCTTACTTAGCATTCTTAAGTCAGCTCATTTCACTCTCTCCTTTTTTCTAAGTCAAAAGATTTGACATAATTTTGGCAGCCTCCCGACATCATCCATATGTAGGAGGCTACATCAGGGGTGTTTTAGCTTAAGCGGTACGCCCTCTTGAGTATAGCGAGCAGTTTCTTACGACACCATAGTCGGGTTTTCATCTTGTCGCACCTGTTGAGCATGATGAGGCATTCAAATCTGAAAGAAGACAAATGTAATATATATTCATTTACCCCCCTTTTTTTGTTTGACGCTTTTAGTTTAAAATTAGCTGCAAGTTTCCTTACTTAACGCTCTTATGTTAGTTCATTTCAATCTCCCATTTTTCCTAAGTCAAACGATTTGATGTAATTTCCCCAGATCATCTGGGGTGTTTTGGCTTACTGACGCCCTCTTTTAATGCGGTGTCTTGCGACAGCGGGTTTTCATCTCGTCACATGAGCAAGGACTTCAAACTTGAAAGAAGACATATAATGTAATATATATTCATCCCACACCATTTTGTTAAAGTCTAGAAATTAGACAAAATTTTTGCAACATTTCGCCTGGGAGATCTAACGCTGTGATTATCTAGACGCCTGTTGGCTGTGAGTGCACACCATAACCAATTTGATCTCCCACGCCCGTTCCAATGAGGTCTTCAAACCGAAATATATATATATATATATATATATATATATATATATATATATATATATATATATATATATATATATATATATATATATATCCAAATCCAACATATTCGACTCATTTCGCAATGGTCGACAAAAGGAACCAGATTAGATGCAATGAGAATATAAGGTAGGAGGACGTGAATCGAAAGAAGAATTCACATTGATGTTCTTCTTGAGGCTGAAGGTGAAGGCTAAAGCGAGAATGCGTCTAAAATGGAAAGAAGAATTTGTATTGATGATGTTCTTCCCTTTATGCAAAGTAAAAATGAAAAAAAGAGCGATAAATCGAGAATGATCGACGACGTCCTTCCCTAGTAAAATGATGAGTTGAGGCACCAGGAATTGAAAAAATCACTCTCATGTCTTCTCAATCATGTGAAGAGAAAATTGGATTAAGCGAGGAGGCCATGGGTCAGACGTGACAGTGGCTGGCAGGTGGGCTGGTGGGCTAGTGGGCTGGTGGGTCGTGGGCTGGGCTGGAAGCGGGTTGGTGGGTTGGCTGAGAGGCGGGCTGGGCCGGAAGCGGGTTGGCGGGCCTTGGGGAACGGCGCATGGAGCGAATCTGGTGGATCGTGCAGTTGCGGGCTGGAGGCAAAGGCGGGCCAGCGGGTTTTGCGGGTTGGGGACGCGCGGAAGTGGTTTTGTGCCGGCGGCGGAATGGCGGGTCGGGGCACGCGGAAGCGGGTCGGTGGCGACGGAACGACGGGTTGGGACGTGCGGAACGGCGGGTCGGGACGCGCGGGAGACGGAGCGAACGGCTGCGGTGAGGGCCAGTGCACCGAACGGGCTGAGGAGTTTGGCGGGATTGGCCCGACATTGAGAGCGGGGAAGAAAGAAAATTACCTGCATTTTTCTTTTCTGACTAGGGAGAGAATGTAGGAGAGAGAGGAGAGTGGGAAGGAAAAATGAGCAGGAGTCTTGATCGTGAGGGGGAATGAGAAAAGATGAACTGTTCCCCTATTTTCTTTTTATCATTGTTGCGTGTTAGAAAATCAAGAGTGAAAGTTCTTTAGCTTTAAAGTACACAAGGTAATTAAAGAGCGAACAAGAGACACCGAATTTTAAAAACCCTCAAAAGAGGGAAAACCACTGGCCTAGCCCAAGAAAAGCTTCCACTATGTATCTTGAGTACAAAATCTTCCCGATAACAGATTACGAATCAGATATGAGAGGAAATAACCGCCAGAACAACGATCAGAATGTAATTACGATGGTGAGATGCGGTAACTTCTGGAATGCGAATTAGTGACACGACAGTGGCGATGGCTGATGTCGATTGAGTAATCTTGCTTGGTGCGATCTGCTGGAGGATCTTCAAGTTTGAGTTCTCTCTTCCTCCTCACTTGCTTTTCCTCTTCTTCCTCTTTGACTCTTCCCTTTTCTTCCTTGTTGACTCTTCCTCTTCTTTTCGCTCTTCTTCCTCTTGACTCTTCCTTTTCTTCCTGTTTTGATTCTTCCTCTCTTCCTTTCTTCCTCTTCTTCCTTGACTCTTCTTCCTGGACTCTTCCTCTTCTTCCTTGCTTTGACTCTTCCTTTTCTTCCTTGCTTGGACTCTTCCTCTCTTCCTTGTTTGGACTCTTCCTTTTCTTCCTAAGATTGACAGTAGCGGATGTGGCTGAGGGTATTGACGATCGTCGAGGCTTCTCTTCACTTGTTCAGCTCCTCTTCACTTCCCCCTTCATGATGAATGGGATTTATAGATGGGAGAGGGGCATTCTGGAAATTCATGTAGGTCCATACCACTCGACGGCTCGGGATGATTCCTTTGATCATTTGATGTATTTTGAGCATTTGGATGCCCAAATGAAGTGAATTATGAGATCTTAGGCTCATTAGATCCGCTCACGAGACGCCGATTTGACTATAAACACCCCATATTTGAGAGCTGTTTGGGATTTAATTGATGTCCCAAAGATTCCAATGATATTTTGCTTGATCTCGATCACTCAAAAAATCATATCGCGACATCAAGATTTGTGCTTTGACTGGTGGTATTTTGAGAGCCATATCAATCATAAAATTGAAAAATAAAATGGGGGTAATTTAGAGATTTTTAAATAATTTTTAAATTGATTAAATAATTTTAATGTGAATTTTACGCCGATAAATATACATAGTTAATATATATATATATATATATATATATATATATATATATATATATATATATATATATATATATCAATTTAAGGTAATTCCGTTGTTCTCAACGCAATGACGAAATCTTCTAAGGACGATCGAGGCCATTTGCTCGGGCTTCATAAGTCCATTTTAGCTCAAATCGCACCACTTTCGACCACTCAATTTTTGCACAGACTCATCCGAATTAAGTGCGAATAATCTTACTTGATAGATTTAGATGTTTCAAAGCCAATGACGTGATCAATTTCACAAACAGAGATCGTTTGATCCTCGTTTGTCTCCCCGACTCGGCATGTATTGACAAGGCTGACTCTGACATTGATCATCAAGTTGTGTAATATTTATATCCTAACCAATTTCGATATTTTGAATACGATGGAGAAGTCCGTTCATCAATCGGGGGTCATTTGAGTTGATTTTGGTGAAGTCTTGTGCATTTCAGCCTTGATTTGTGCACTGTCACTTCAAATCATTTGACATTTGGACAAACTTATCCGAATTGAGCACGGACAGTCTCATTTAATAGATTTTGATATTTTGAAGCTAACATCACAACCAATTTTGTGAACGGGGGTCATTTGACTTCACATCTCGACTTCAATATCGTAAGTAAAGCATATCGAATAAAATACTAAGTTAATCATTAAATTATGCAAATTTATATCTCGACCAATTTCGGCAATCCGACGGCAGTCCAAGTCACACCTGCTTTCAACCATTTTCGTTGATGTTCAAGCATTTAGCCTCGACGAAAAGCACACTCCAGACATCGACAAGGCACAACCGGTCCGACTAATCAAAGACATGAATCCAGATGTTAAAATATCGTCAGCATCCGACTGATCGGAGATCTGAGCGCTTAATCGACCGTTAGATTTTGCAATATTTATATTCTGATTGATTTCGTCATTCTGAATGCAACGACAAAGTATGCCTTCCATCGAGGTCGTTTAATCATTTTCGGCGGATCGCCCAGATTCCAATTTGGCAGCCACCAAAGTCCGAATTGACCGACTTGACTCAGACTTATGACACGCGATATATGGAGGCAGGAATTTCTAAGCCAAATGACCCCAGTTAGTTCGAAGTTTGTAGTATTCTTAGAAACTCAAGCTCAACGCGGTATAAAGGCAATTGAAACATAAGTGGAGTACATTATGGAGATGTCTAATTCTCACCTCACTGACACTAAAGAGCATTATTAGACAACCGATGAAATTTTTGGGTCCTTAGTTTTAATCTCTCTTCCTATACAATTTAATCATTTTAAGATAAGTTATAATACTCAAAAATAAAAATGGACTCTTAATGAGCTCATTGCTCAATGTGTGCAAGAGGAAGAGAGGTTGAAACATGACAAAATAGAAAGTGCCCACTTAGCTACTTCCTCTCATGACATTGTTACTAAAAGAAAAAGAACTTATAAAGGCAAAGGAGCTGCAAACAAAGGAACTTCACAGCATAAGGTGCAACAGAAATAAGATAATGCTGTTACTTGTTTATTTTGCAAGAAGGTTGGTCATGTGAATAAGGATTGTCCCAAGTATGCAAATTGGCTAGTGAAAAAGGATAAACTCCTCAACTTTATTTATTCTGAAGTTAATTTATCCTTAGTAACAAATCACACTTGGAGGATAGATACAGGTGCAACTATTCACATAAGTGTGATTTTGCAGAGTTGTCTAAGGAGACGAATGTCAACTGATGCTAAAAGATTCATCTATGTGAGAAATGACAATAAAACTCATGTTGAAATAATATGCTTATATAAATTATATCTAGAATCTGGTTGTATTTTAAATTCACATAAGACTTTTTATGTGTCGTCATTTAGACGAAATTTAATTTTTATTTTTTGTTTGGACAAATCTGGTTATTCTTGTTCATTTAGAAATGAAAAAATTAGTCTCTTCTACTATTTAAATATTATTGGTACTGGTTCTTTGGTTGATAATCTATATAAATTTGATATTTCTACTTCACAAATTAATGAAACCTTGCATGCAAGCAATATTGGTACAAGGCAAAAATTAATGGATGAGAATTCATATATATTATGGCACAAGTGTTTAGGACATACTTCTAAATATAGAATTGAAAGACTTATGTCAGAAGGAATTCTTGATTCTCTTGATTTTTCATATGATAAACTCTGTATAGAATATATAAAGGAAAATAAGAAAATAAAGAAGTTGGTGTTTAAATGTTAAATTAATTCAGATAATCGATTGTGGTTCATTCCCTACAACTACTTAGAATGGCCAACAATATTTCATTACTTTCATAGATGATTATTCTCGTTATGGGTACTTATACTTGATTTATGAGAAGTCACAATCATTGGACATATTTAAAAAATTTAAGGCTAGAGTTTAAAATCAACTTGGAAAGAAAATAAAAGCTGTTAAATCTAATCGTAGTGGTGAATACTATGGAAGATATGATGGATCAGGTGAACAACGTCCAGACCCTTTTGCCAAATATTTAGTTGTGGGCTCTGAAAATTCTGCCACCGGCCTCTTTTGATGAAAAGAATGTTTTAAAGTGTCGGTGTAATTTTCAGAAGGTAGATGGAATAGTAGATAAGACACTACCCAGAAATTTTGTCCTCATTTGGTGAGGACTTTAGACTGTTCAAGTTTCCTATGGATTATTTTTAAAATAGGCTTAATCTTAAGGCGTTTAGGCACAAAAAAATTTTATTTAGAATATCTGGCCGTCAAAGGACGACGCGACGATTTCCGTGGCGCCGCCGTCCGCTTGACGACGATCAAGACAGCTGGCCGTCCAAGCGGACGACGGCCATTCGCAGATGCGCTGCCGTCGCTTGACGACGACGGCGCCGTTATGGCAAAAAATCCCGTGAGCTCCCTCGATCTACTTTCCCTTTTTCCTTCCCGCTCATGCCGCTCGTTCGCCTGCCGCCTCCGGCCAGATCTCAACCGGCACCACCGCTGAGCTCGTCAAGGAGGTCGCCGCCTTATTTCGCAAACAAACCGTAAGCGCGATTTTATTTCTCCCACTTTTCCTCACGGATTTCAAGAATCACGCCGGGGAGGTCACTGCAAGGAGAGCTGCCATCCGTTGAGGCAGACGCCGAAACGGATTTTTTTCGCTCGTGCCGACATTAAGGTAATTTTTTCTGCAACTTGTGATAGATCTAGCAAAATCTTTTGAGTTATTTAGCTACATTTGTATTTCTTCCCTGAATGCAGGACTTATCTTTTGTTTAAAAGATCCCTAGAGTTGTGAAGTAAAAATTTGTGGAATTTGTGAATTGAAATCTAAGGATAGCAAGGAAAAATTATTATTCATGTTTAGCTTGTATAGTTCATAATAAAGTTGTTCAATTTGTTTAGCTGAATTGGATCGCTTTCATATAATGGAGATTGTAGTTCATGTGAGATTATAGTTCATGTGAGATGATATTTAACCAAGTTATGTTACTTTCACATTGGGATTAAAGTATTATTGGTATATTTTAATTAATTATTTTCTAGAAAACAATTAAATTAATTTCAAAATGTTTGTAATAATGACTAAATATTTTATCTAAGGATAGCAAGGAAAACATTATAGATATTTATACAAAATTTATTTTTTATATGATTTAGTCATTTTTATATACCAATGTAATTAATATGTCATGAAAATTTTCCCAACGCATTACTATTGTGGAAGTATCTATTACATTTATGAGTTATTTGGATCTCAAATAAATTTTATATATTTTATTTTTATATAATAAAGATGATTTAATTATGGTAATTAAAGTATTAATTATGTAATTTTAATTTTATATTTTACCAACGAGATGTTAATTTGGTTCTTTGGAATTTTAGTTTTACTTTTATGCTTTGATTTGAATTAGTTGTAGATTTTACACTGTAAGATGAATAGTAATGTATTTTACTAGGGAACTATCAATAAATCTCTAGTTACTCCTACAATAGTAGGTTAATTTACTAGAAATATGATTTTGCAAAGTTGGGATAACTACAATGCAATTGTATTATATCTTGAAATGTTTTTCTCAGAATGGGGAGGAAGAATTCTTGCTTATTGAAGTTGTTGTTAGTTCAATATGAGTTAAACTGTCAGATAGTTCTTATTATGATGGCTGAACGAATGTTGTTTCTTTCCAACCTACATTGGTGGAAAAAATCGACCAATGTATATCCCACAAGGACTAACCTGTACGGCTAATCATGAGATCATTAAGGTTAGACCGACGCCGAAAGTGTTAATCTTATAGGTCGGTTTCCTATTGGTGCCGGATTTGCTACACATATTGATGACTATGGCATGTGATTCGGTCCTCAATGCAGCGTCGGTGCAACCTGTAGTAATTTATGTTGAAGTTCAGGAGATCAGTTATGAGGAAAGAGATATTGCCATTACTGAGGAGCATCACAGGGCTTCAATTAGTGATGAATTCATCACACTTGATTTGCATGAAACCGCCAGAAACATACGTATGCGGCCTATCGAACCGTAATAATGTGCACAAGTTCGCAACTGATGATGTTCATGGTGACGTAGTGATGGGTATGAAACTATGTCTTATGCAACAAGTACCGATGATGATGAGGCGATAGTGATGAGATGAATCTTCTTTAAGGGGCAAATATCCATCGCCGTTGAGAGCTTATTAGGCTACTCAGAACAAGCCAAACAGAGGAGTACTTGCTATCTAACAATGAGTATCTTCGTCATGCTCAAACAACCAGAGAATGGGATGAAGAGGAAACATTTGATGGGCCTTCAGGTGAGTCAACTTTTGTACATGAAAGTTGCATTCGTGATGAACCGCATGAAGGGATGTGCTTTATTGATAAAAGCGTTGTTGTTGTTGTTGGTCTATCATAAACAACGCCAAGTGTATGCCTCAAATAAATCCAAGTTAACCATATATGCTGAATATGCGAACCAGACACCTTGCGGTGGCTTACATGCAAGTTCAAGTAAGAGATTAGGAGGTGCATGGAGAATGCCTTACATAGACATATATGTAGTCATTCGCCTAGGTTTTGACAGACAATGTACGACATTTTATCGCTTATTTCATTCAACCCGCCATTAAAGCCATCCTGATTTAAAGCGGGAGATTATTGGTCGATTGAGTCCAAATTTAACATACGCTACACATGAAAGCTTGGGATGCACGTCGCAAGGCACTAAAGCTTATTTTCGGAAATTGGGAGGAATCTTATCGATCGTTGGAGATATTCATGTCTGTTATATGCTCAGCAATGCCAGGATCGGTCTATAGAGTACAGTCGTCAGAGTCACACCGATTTCAGCGATTATTCGGTCCTTTTCAGCCTCGGTTGGCATTCTGCGCCGCTTTATGTCCTGGGACTTTCCTCCTAAAGTAGGGGACTCTACTAATCAATGGAATTGATGCCAACAACGGATTATTTCCACTTACCTTTAGTAGAATCGAAAGTATTGAGTCGTGGTGTTGGTTTATCTGACACTACAAGAGCTGGTTCCACGACCATACAAGAGGTGATTTGTGCATCATTTCGACCGCGATGTTGGTCGGCAGGGAGATGTTACCGTATCGCATACATCGCTTTGCCTAAGACATTTGCGAGAAAACTTTAAAAAAACAGTTAGACAACTTGGGATCAGAGACGTTGAATTCATATGCCAAAAAATGTATGTGGCGGGTAATACTGATGATATACGCATTTTTAAAAGGTGTATGACTGATATCAAAAACATCAAACCCGAGGCCTACGATTGGCTCGTAGAAAGGGATGTACATCAGTGGTCTCTAACCCACGATGATGGGTACAATGCACCAATGCTTCACAGAAATTAAAGAGCACGTGGCTTGCCAATTCAGGCATTGGTCTCTGCAATATATTATAACATTGTCGCTACATTTATGAAACGCCTGACTCAAAGAACATCGAATAATCAGGACTCCATGTTCTCTCCATCTAAGGCAAATTTGCGGGGTAGTGAACACGAGGCAAGGAGATTTCGATCCGAATTAACAATAATGAGTACCAAGTTTTGCTTATAACAACATCATACAAGGTGAGTCAGATGAGAACAATATGTCTCGATGTACATGCGACAACCACAAGCTTATCACATGTCCTCACGCCACGCGTTAGGCGACATATAAGCCATGCAGACGATCGGTACTACACCTTGGACTACGAAAAACATCACGAGAACGCTTTCATGTCATCCTCGCGATGAGTGGCCGAACATCACGGGAACTTCCAATATCCCCACCAAATATCAAGAAGAAGTCAGGTCGACCACGTTCACTGCGATTCAGAAATACTATGGATGAAAATCCCACAAGGAGTAATCGAACTTGTAGTTTATGTAAAAATAGTGGTCATAATAGATCAACATGCCCACAAGGGCGGCGTAGTGTGAGCTAATTGTGTATTATGGATAAATTGTTCTGTCACTATATCTATGTATTCCTAAGTTTTGACATTATAATTATGTAAACTTTTTTCGTGAAAGTTTGTCTAGCATGTCTTCTAGCGTGGGTATTAGGAATCCATATTTGATTGTAATCTTATTAATAGTTCTGCCGTTTATACACATGCGCCAACTTTGATCTTTTTTTGGAACTAATAGTGCAGGTTCGACGCAAGGACTACTGGATCATCTAGCCTATTAATTAATCAATAATCATTGGTTTGCAATCTCGATTTCACAATAACTATTCTTTGTAAGAGAATGCGGATAAATGTATGCATTTCCATTTGATAGTCTTACGTAGTCTTACAGAGACTGGTTTTGGTATGTCTTCAAAGGATTATGAAGTCATCACAGACCGCTCATCGTAGTCTTTTATGTACATACACTCTACAATTTATGTAGTTTTGAGATAGCTTTGATTTTCGTGGCTTTTTTTTTGTACATATAGTCTTTCTACATGTTGATGCAATGCTTATTGTGTCTCAATGTTCCATCAGAACGTTTATACAAAGAAGTCGTTATTCATCTCTGATGTTTCTCATAATTGTTGGTTGTATTTAGCTATATGTAATTACATAATGCGTAATTTGGAAACATGAAGTTCTCGGATGCATGTGTGTATGAAAGAATTAGTAGATTGATGTTAGTTGATGTGTAAAATTGGTAGTAAAACATCGACATAATTGATATACATATTTTGGCATATGCTATGGGTGATATTTATTACGCTTTATAATTTCAAAACGCCGCTTCATGCCATATAGTTTGAATTTAATTGATTCATTGCTATAGGTAGGATGTCTGAAGAAGGTGTCGCCTGGTTAAGACGCTGCAGGGAGCCCCGCTGGACACGGTGCACAGAGTCCACCCCATAAGACTACGCGGCGGCTGGCGGCCACATCGACTGTAAGATTTTGTAAGGGAATCGGTATTGATTTTTCTTATATTTTCTATTTCCGAACTATAATCTCATACCGTGTTTTCGCTCGATATGGCATCACATGTTTATGTTCAAAGAGCGGGTGCAGAATTCCCGATTCAGACCGCACACGGTCTGATTGATTGTGCGGTCACGATCGTACATTCAAGATATCACCACCGAAGATTCGCGGAGCTGCGGGGTCTTCTGCATAACTCATTCCATTCCCGCTGGGCGTGACGCACACACCGCGAGATCCATGCATCTATTGGGATAGACGCTATATTATCGAATGTTGTTGGTCCCGCATCGCCGATTCATGGATGTGAATGATGAAACGGCCGAGCAATCGCTCATCAGCCGCCGACATCAATTTCAGCAGCAATGCTGCCATTACTATGGAGCCATACCGGATTCTAAGTTCGAAGTATTTAGCATGTATCTGGGAGGATTATTTTCGATCTGAATGACTGGTTTCTGAGATTCACCTCCAAGATCTATGAGGATCGACATCGCCTGAGATCTCATTTATACAGTGAGTCCACCAGCGCAATGTTGTATGCTTGTGACATGTTTGTCAGTCCATATTATCCACCAACTGAATATTGATCTGCATGTTATTGTAGAAATCGAGGGTTTTATGGAGAGTTCATTGAGATAACCGTTTTGTAATGGTCACCAGGACAATTGCATGAAAATATAACACGGATATGGATTACATGCAGAGGATTTATTCCAGAGGCATGGAGAGGCGACATGGAGCCTTTTAGCATTACAGCCTGAGTCATAATCGACATACACGAGATGGTATCGTTACATCAGATATGTGTAAGGCACCCACAAGCCCCAAACACGATACCCTCGCCCGGAGATCGACTCATGGTAAGCCAGCATTTCTTAACTGTGATAATCCTTTTTTTTAATTACATCATAATATGCGTCAACGCAATAAATGGAGCACATATACCGAGGATATATTCGCGCATTTTGTGATGACAATGTGAGATGCAAAGAATCAATCAGTATGAGGGTTGTCGCAGAGACACAAACATGTATACCGATGGCGACGGACACGGATTCCGGTACCTACCGCTGCCAGATGGGTTTGCGGATATTGGTCCATCATCCACCACCATCTCCATTATACATTTACGCCTATCACAAGATATTGGGATTTATGTGGCTGGGCCAGATGCACCTCCTTTATGCGAACCCTCCCCTCATGATCATGGATGCTGCATAACAACCATCCCAGCAAGTCGAACCGGAGGACCGAATGGAGACCGAGACCGAGCACGACCACCGCCCATTATACACCGTGATGCGATCGTAGATCATCTGAGATAGTCGATGTACTATTATATTCTGTCCATGCTAGATCATATTTTGTTGTATGTGTACTTCGTGGCTATTATATGAAACAAGTAAACCTTTTGTTGTATGTGTATTTCATTTATCATGTGGAAGGAAATTTGTTAATCTCATATCTCCGAGATGCTATTGTCGTTCTTTAGAGTATCTTATGCTTGAAATTTGGTGTTAATCTCATATTTTATTTCTAACTTGCATCATAGAATGACTTTATTATTTGCCTTCATGTATGTTATAACATCATTGTTCACTAAATATGACATCCTAGATACTTTTGTAATTTGAACCGGCCTATTTTATTTATAGTATGAGGCTTCAATGTGAATGAGTATCCGTGTTAAGCCACCAATCACTATGGAATGCCGCATGGGAATAAAAAAACCGTCGACGCTTGGTCGTCACTGACGGCGCGAGCGCTTCACTTGACGACGGTCGCAAGGAAGGACGGCCCGCTTCATCGATCAAGCAGATTAGTCCGTTCCGGACGATCCGCCTCACGTGGAAGTTACGCTATGAACCGCTTTGCGGACGACACCAGGCTATTTTAAATAAAATTTTTTTTGTGCCTAAAATTATGTTAACACTAAGCCTATTTTAAAAATAATCCCTCCTCCCAATAAGTGAAAGTTTCGACAAGTTACTACAGACCTAAAAGCACAAGATAGTAAAGACCATGTAGAGTTTCAAAATTTAGATGATGAAATTTATCATTTCATTTAAACCATTTGGGGATGATGGCATGCCGATTTAAATCTCATTCCGCATCCCGGACAAATACAGTCCTTCTACTTTAAGGTAGTCAACCCAACCCCATGTAAGATCCTCATTAGAATTGGGTTACGTCCAAGCCTAGAATTTGTAGGTGTTTATCTAAGGAGACCTTAAGTCTCCAAGATACGAGTTGTTTGCCCTATCAAGTATACCATATGATTCACAACTCAAAGTGTGAGCCATTGGGAGCATACTCGTGATCTAATGATATGGACCGCCAAACCACTGAATGTGAGGACTCGGTCATAACCGCTTCATCTTGTGGAGCCCATTAGCCGCTTAACGCAATGAGGACACGTATCCATCAAGAGATTAATTGAGAATGAAATAAGATAACACTGATTTGACATCTCCTTTGTGAGCTAAAATTTTTTTGTACCCGACAAATAAGGTGGATATTGAGTTTGGTTTAAATTTTAGTGATAGAATTTCATTTGAACATTTTAGATTATTTTAATTTGATTTGAAAAAATTGATTAATTTGAATATGTTTAAGAGCTTTAGATCCTATCAATACTATTTAGCGCTAAGAGGATTAGATGTCACACGACATAATCAATTTTTCAAATATTTTACTGATTTGAAACTCTTATTATAAATTTTTAGGTTTTGTTAACCAAGACCGAGTCTTAAGACTAAACCGGGAAGCAACCCACGCAGCATCCTTAGCACCTGAATTTAAGCATTCAACATAGTGTAGGGGCACATGCGGGTGTATTTGAGAGTTTAGGTGATTTTATGTTTGAGTTATGAGATTGATTTTATTTTATTTAATTTTGCTTTTTTCGGCATTAAAATTTGCACTTGAAATCTCTATGTCTGAGCACATGCAAGAATTTATAGCTTAAATAATTTCACATAATTAGTGATTTCATTTATTTTAAAGATCATAATTAGAATAAAATTCCTTAATTATTGATTAAAGAAAGCCTTATGATTTTTGTAAATTTTGGTTTAGTATCACCTTATGTCTACTTGTACAAAGGGTTGCAGATTCGGTGGCGAAGAAGACATTTTGATTTAGATTATAGTTTAATGCATTACTGGTACGTAGTTTACTTGTTGAGTTTTTACATTTCTCCCAATTTGATTATGCTCAATTTACATCAATTTTGATAAGTTATGCCGATTTCAGTATTTATTATTTTGGCCCCACTTATGCTTATTAATTAGCATAGTAATCACCTCCATATTAATATAAGAGTTATTAAACTCAATTAGAATTTATCCTTAGATTTTGAGTTTATTACAAGTTGATTATGAGTTTAGCTTTAGTCCCCTTCCAATTAAAGCTTGTTTAATTTTGAAATTACAAGAAAGAGAACTCACTCATTACTTCCTTTAAGCCATGAGAATATTTATTAGAGTTTGTGAGTTTAATATTAGTCTCCCCTAAATTTCACTTAGATTTTAAATAAATATTCTATTTTTTTCAAGATTTTCTTTAAAGGCTCCCCCCTTTTTCTTGTTTCCCACTTTTAGTTTAAAATTAGCTGCAGGTTTTTCTACTTAGTGTTCTTAAGTCAGCTCATTTTACCCTCCCCATTTTTCTAAGTCAAAAGTTTTGACGCAATTTTGGCAGCCTCTCAGCGTCATCCCCATTCAGGGGGCAGCATCGGGAGTATTTTGGCTTACTCGGTACGCCTTGTTGAGCGTAGCGAGTGGTGTCTTGCAACACCATAGCTGATTTTCATCTTGTCACTCCCTGTTGAGCACGACGAAGCCTTTAAACCTGACAGAAGACAAATACAACATATATTCATTCTCCCATTCTTTTTCTAAGTCTAACTTGAAAAATAGCGACCTCCGGCGTCATAATGGGATCGGGTGTTTTGGCTTACCGGTGCATACTCTTGGCGTGCGTGGTGTCTTGACACCATAGCTTTTCATCTCGTCACCTCTTGAGCATAACGAGGTCTTCAAACTGAAAACATAATGCAATATATATTCTTCTTTTTTAAAGTTTTAGAAATTAGACAAAATTTGTAGCATTTGTGGGAGCGATATCTAACAACAGGGCTTACTCGTATGCCCTCTTGAAATGGCATGATGTCTTCGCGACACCATTTTTCATCTGCCATTGAGCCTGAGCAAGGTCTTGAGCCAGAAATCAAGCATATGTATATATTCACATTCATAAATCCCCACATGTCCTGACATGTTTTGCGGCGCGCTGCAGTGCTAGAAAAAGGAATGGGGTTTGGTATGTGATTGGGAATATAAGGTAAGAGGTGCAACACCAAAAATTGAAGGAAGAATTCTTCTTGACGATGTCCTTCATTCGATCTGCGGCATGACTAAGCGAGCGATCTGAAAATCGAAAGAAGAATTCCTCTTGACGATATTCTTTCTTGATTTCGCATACCGGAAATAGGGCTAGCGACGGCAAAATCGAAGGAAGAATTGCTCTTGACGATATTCTTCCCGATTATGTAAAGCAACAGTGAAATTTGGATGTGTTGCAAGCTTGCGGAGGATTCGGGGCATTAAGTGGATTATCGAGCAGGCAAAATAATTAATGGATTATGAAACAAAACGTGAGGGGTTAGCTGAGAATTTAGGGTTTGAAGGGAAGAATTTGGCGGGCTTGGGCGTGGAAGAGAGCAGCGAACAATTCTTGGGTTGGTGGGAGTGGAGTCAACTTGGGGTGGAGGAGAGCGGATGGATTAGCAGCTGCCATGAATGGAGAAAACGAAGCAGCAATCTTTTGGAAGCAGGTTGGCTGGGTCTGGCCGCGAGGAGGTTAATTGCCATGGCTGGCGGCGAGTGGCCGTCTCAGAGCGGTGGCTGAATTGGATGACCAGTCAGTATGTGGGAGTCCGCGTGAAATGGCCGGTCACTTGAGCAGCGTGGTCGCTTGATGCGGTCGATGCGTTGATGTTATTGTCTGACCCTGGCGTTCCATGATTGTGTACTGCGAATTGGTTTCTTGTCAGCGGGCGGCGGAGGGATTCGGATCAGCAGAGATGACGATCTATTTTCGTGATTAGTTCTGATGAGAGAGAAGAATTCATTACGTAAAGCTCGATTGGTTTGATTTCCACAGATTGGGCTGCCGACTTGAGTCTTTCGAGTTAATTCGAGTGGTCTTGAGTCTCGTGAGGATGAAGAGTTTTGGGTGCTGATCCGTTGGATCTTCTTGGCCGTTTAATTCGTTGGATGGGATCACTGATGGTGTTTCTCGGCGGTTTCTTGAAGCGTCGGATGGATTGGTTTATCTAATAACCCTGGATGTGTTATTCTATCTTGCGGTTCTTGATCAATGTCATTACGAGTGGATTACATGTTAGGCGTAGCGATATGATGTCGGAAGACTGGGTGGGTCGATGTGAGGAGAGCGTCGATTGATTTAATTTCTGGTTTGATGAATCTTGCCGATGACACTTCGTTTGAATTGGAAAGACTCGATTAGGGATTCATTTTGGAATTGACGGTAGGGTTTAGGGAGAAGGTCGGGAGGAAGAGCGTCTTGAAGGAAATACCATCTCTTCCGGTTGATGGAGGTTTGTGACTTCCAGTGGAAAGGGATCAGGAGAGGAAGGAGGAAGCTCTGCATGAGAAGAGAAGAAGAAGAAGAAGACCGAGAGGAGTTCTTGAGATAATTCTTCAACCCTTGTTTGATTTCTCATCTATTTATAGTATTTGGTTTGCTCTTCTAGAATGTTCCTCTGATGTCTCCGGTAGCTAATTTACATTTTTATGTTATAGATCTTGCCTCATGCGTGTATTAGTTGGGTTTCTTGATTTCACAGTCTTACATTCATATCTTTGTCTTTGGCGGTTCTTGTTATACTTCTTTATCATTTATTCTTGAGCATGTCGGGGATCTGTTGTAAAAGGATGTCTTTATTATATTTTTTTTTCGTAATGATTGTTAATGCGTAATTATTTCTTTATTATTCGTTCAGGCAATTTTATTCTTTGCTATTTTCTCCAAACTTGTGAAATCTTCTAGCCACTTTGGCTTTCTTCTGGTTCTTTTGTCTCTGTTGTTGGATTGGGGATATGTGTTCATATCAGGAATACACAGGTCTTGGCTAGAAACAAGAGAAATTCAGAGAGCAAAGGAGGATTTCTTTACCTATGTAGAAAATTTTTTCCAATGAGGGAGAGGAATTTGGGAGAGAGAAAGTGGTGGGAGAGAATGAGGAGGGAAGTTTTTCTGCCCAAAATGAGAGAGAGTGGTTATTTTTTTATTTTCCCTTTTTAATTTCTTTTTTCAGAAAATTAAAAATGGGGGGAACTGTTGAGTTGAGGGGTAATTTGGAAAAAAAAATTTTAATTAATTTTAAATTAATTTAAATTATTTTAATTTAGATTTCATTATATATATATATATATATATATCAATTTAGGATAATTTCATTATTACAATGTTAAATGACTGTCGTTTCACGATCGGGCCGTTTGGTTGGTCGGCAAATTGAGTCTCATCAAAATGCCGCGTCTTTGCTTCGCTTTCGATTCATCTGATTCATTCACAATTAAGTACGAATAGTCTTATTTGATATATTTCGGCGTTTCGAAGCCAATGGCATAATCAATTTCGTGAACAGAGGTCGTTTGAGAGGTCGTTTGACTTGCGTCGGTGCCTTCTGACCTCGATATGCATGCAGGCGCGCTGATGACTCAAGCGCTTGATTGGTTGCTCATCAAGTCGTATAATATTTATATCCTGACCAATTTTGACATTTTGAACATGATGACGAAGTTTGTTCATCGATCGGAGGTCATTTGAGTTGATTTTGGCGACGTCTAGTGCATTTCAGCCTCGATTTGTTCCTGTCACTTCAAACCACTCGATATTTGCACAGACTCGTCCAAATTGTACACGGATAGTCTCATTTGATAGATTTTGGTGTTTTGAAGCTAACGATGCAATCAATTTCATGAATGAGAGTCGTTCAGACATTATTGCAGCTTCTTGACTCTGATATACGCATCGACACATTGATAGCTCGAGTGTTTAATCAATTATTCCTTAGATTTTACAATATTTATATTTTGATCAATTTTAACATTTTAAATGCTACGGCGAAGTCTGTTCGTCAATCGAAGGTCATTTCAACCATTCTCAGTGATGTCTAGCGTATTTTAGACCCCGATTTACGCACTGTCGCTTCCGAAGTCCATCGAATTTGGCTTGTGGGCTTATCTTGATTTATGACACATATGTGGAGGTCAACAAATGCCCCATAATAAATGTGATTCACACATGAAGCGAGTCACATTTGTTGAAAACTGGTTGACCATTTAGGTTTGTCACATAACTTGGATCATTTTACCTTTGATTGCAATAGCTTATGGAGCTTTTAATAGGATTTGTCATTAGTATGTTGTCCTATTCAAGACATGCTAAATGATGGACTTGGCCAATTTGTCAGAATTGACTTGTCGGATAGATAAGAGTTCTTGCACCATGTACTATCTGCTTCAATGGCTTTGCTGAAGATCTATTTCTTTTGTGTTCTTGCAGATTTGAGTCTCCTCCCGACCCTAGCTTTGTGCTTGATTGCATTTGATGGAGGAATTGATCTACTTGCTTTGATGGAGGATTACACTGGGGAATTGGTTTATCCGTGCTTGATCGGATATGAAATTTCTTCTGCCCTAGCTTTGAGCTTGACGAACTTGATGAAGGACTTACCTGATTTGTCAACATTGACTTGTCGAAGTGTATGCACCGAACCCGTGCTTCTTTGCTTTGTGATTTGTTGAAGGATACATATAGATGACCCAGCCTTCCAGCTTATATAGGATTAATGTTGAGTTATTAGCCTCGCAACGTGTGCTTTAGTAGACTATATAACCATAAAATTTCTTTAGTTCAGCCATCGGTTTTGTTTGAACTATAGAATTGCTTCCTCGGTCCTATGCTTTCTGCTTTAACGGACTTGATGAGGAGATAGGCTTTGATCTGTGCTTTGAGCTTGATTAGATCATTTGAGAATCAATTGAAATATCACATTGCAGGTAATATGAAGATTGATTTGAGGTAGCCCAGCATTGAGCATTTTCTCAGATTGCCTTGATCTATCGATCAAGCAGAGAGATCTCTTGGAACTTGGTTGCTTATAATCACTAAGCTAGATTTGGTTTGAAATTGAACAGATACCGTCATTGAACTAACGAGCAGGGGCTTTTCACTGCGGCCTTTTCTTGCAGCTTATTGAGTGAGGAGAGCGTCAGCAACTTGGCCATATTTGAGCTTGTTGAGTTTGACCTTTAGAACCTACTCGAGTCTTTGACTTAAGCTGTAGTGGGTTGATGATTTTATCATCCATGACGGGGCTCTTTCACTCGACCTTTTCTTGCGGCTTGTTGAGTGAGGAGAAGCGTCGGAACTTTTTGTGTTGTTGAGTTAGAACCCATCCGTGTCTAGATCGTGACGTAGAGATTGATGTTTCTCCAACTCAGTTGATTGAAGCTTCTGAAATCAAGAGTTCTTCTGATTTGATCTCTAGAATTTGGCAAATCTGGGAGATAAATTTTTTGACATTTAGGGCTGTACTTTCATGTGTAGAAATAGATTCTTTTGTTCCTACAAGACTTTACAACTTAATAGTGATAATGATAGATATATTCAGGGATTTTAGCATGATGCTCGATGTCAACCTGAATCAAAGTATATTTGAGGATCTCATCTTATGGGATGATGTCAACTCAAATAAACTTAATATAAACTAAAAAAATGCCCCTGTCTTGCAGGGGGAATTCTAAAGTACATACATTTAGGAGAATTTTCAAGATGAAAGTACATAAACACATCAATATTTGAATTGATATATTCTAAAGGAGATTTTAACATACAACATTGATTTCATCTGTGTATAGAATATCTAAAATGCCTCCTATGTAACAGGGGAATTTTCACGAAAAAGTTTTTACATTTAGAGTATTTATATTTAGGGATCTCGGCATGCAGCACAATGTCAACCTAAATAGATATACTAAAAAAAATGCCCACTATCTTGCAGGGGAATTTCTATTATATCTCAAGAATGTGGTCATCAAATATAGTATTTTTTCAAGTATCGGTCATTAATTGGCGGCATTGGTCTTTCACCCTTTAGGTTGATTAGTTGATATGCCCCTCCTTGGTATACTTTTTTAATGACAAAAGGGCCTTCCCAATTAGGTTCAAATTTGCCACCAAATTTTTAATTAGGAATAATTGGTCTTCTCAGCACGAGGACCAATTCCCATTTTTGGAACGTTTGAGGTCGCATTGTATGGTCAAAATCCCTGGACATCTTTGCTCGATAGATTTTCAGATTTTGATGAGCTTGTAATCTAACTTCATCAAGCACATCGAATTCCTCCATTCTCAGATGAGCATTTTGATCTTCAGTTAGATTATATTGGATGGCTACTCGAAGTGAAGGCAACTCAACTTCAAGTGGAAGAACTGCTTTAGTTCCAAATACCAATGAATAGGGAGTGGCTTTAGTCGATGTCTTGTAGGTAGTTCGATACGCCCATAGAGCCTCTACTAGCTTAGTATGCCATCCACTTTTATTTTTAGTGAGAATTTTCTTGAACAGTTTGATTAATGTCTTATTGAAGGCCTCCACCAAACTATTTGCTCTTGGATTGTATATTAAATAAGAATATCGTCAATCAATTTTGTATCGATCGATGAATCTATAAATCTTCGCACTTTTAAAGGTTGTGCCATTATCAAAAATTATTCGACGTGGCACTCCAAATCTATGGACCATATTACGAGTAAAGAAGTTGATCACTCGGTCAGTAGTAACTTCTTTAAATGGAGTAGCTCACCACTTAGAGAAATAATCACGCTAGGATAAAGCGATGTCCAGACGATGGATCGATTGGTCCAATTACATTCAACATTCGAATGGCCAGGATGCTATTGTTGGGTGTAATGGATTTGGAGGTTGATGGATGATATTCCCATGTACTTGACACTCATGACACTTCTCAGTGTGATTAATACAGTCTCTCACCATAGATGACCAATAATAATCCATCCTTTTGATCTTTACTGTCATCTCGAGACCTGACTAATGTGCACCACAAAGTCCTTCATGAACTTCAACCATCACTTTGCTAGCTTCATCTACATCTAGACATCGTAGACACATTTGTTCAAAGGATCTACGATATAAAGTATTGTTGACAAAAGCGTAGTGTAGCATTGATTTATCATTTGGTAATTTGCCTTCTTTAAGTAGTCGATGAAGGCTTGCCTCCAATCACATGACTCTTCTACAACAAAGGCTTCACACTGCTTTCTTGAAGTAATGTCATTTTTAGCTTTTCTTGGTACAATTTCTTGTTGATTTTGGGGAGTATGAGGAGCAACAGGAGTCGCATCCTCCTAGGTCAAATTTATTAACCCCTCTGCCTACGGGGATTGATACTTTATTGGTTCTAAGACTCGTCGAGTAAATATGTCGATCATGACATAATCACCATTCATACTTGCTAGCTAATTTTGCCAAGCAATTAGCTTTACTATTCTCGGATCGAGAGACTCGAGTTAGTGTAATATTTGGTATCTATTTCATTAGCTCGAGAACTCGCTTGTGATAGAAAGTTAACTCAAGCTTGTTGATTCTATAGATGCCAAGTACTTGATTTATAATAAGCTGAGAATCGCCAAAAATGTGCAGGTTCTGAATGCCTATGAAAATAACTTCTTCTAGACCTACCACTAATGCTTCATATTTAGCTTCATTATTAGTTCTTGGCTTGGTCAATCTATATGATCGTTTCATTATCCCTCCTTCTGGTGTTATGAAGATGATGCTGATCCCTGCTCTTTCTCTTAGAAAATTTAGAGATTGGACTTGTTTGATCGATGAGGCTCCATCGAAGTACATTTCTCAAATTTGTGATTTTCTCTTTCTTGAATGAGCATAATTTGCTCATTAGGTAAATCATCATTAAGAGAAGAGTCCGCAGGGATAGGATGTGCAGCCAGAAAATCTGCTAAGACTTGTCCCTTCACTGCTTTCTGCAGAACGTATGTAATATCAAATTACAAAAGTAATACTGCCCATCTTGCCAAGCGACTTGTCAACGCTGGTCTTGTCATCAAGTACTTCAGTGGATCGATCCTTGAGATGAGTGTAATCTTGTGAGATAACATATAATGACCAAGCTTTTAGACTACAAAGATCAATGCTAAATAGTGCTTCTCTATCTGAGAGTATCTCATTTGCCCAATCACCTCGATGATATAATAAAGAGCATTCTTTTTCCTTCTTCATTGTGTTGTGCCAATAATGCTCCAAGGACTCTTCTAATGCATGTATAGAATGAGAGGCTTTCAAAGTAGCGCAAGGATTGGTGGACTTAATAGTAGGTTTTAATGCTATTGAAGGCTTTTTGGCACTCCTTCTCTCATTTGAATGGAGCATCCTTTTTCATTAACCTTGCAAATGGTTGACAACATCTTGATAAGTTTGATATAAATCGGATGAATGCGAGTTATCCTCGTAAAGAATGGAGCTGACGCAAACTCTTCAGTGGAGGCATCTCCATGATTGCTTTGATTTTAGCAGGATCAATTTCAATACCTCTGTGACGTATAATGTACCCCAAGAATTTTCCATAGGATACCCCGAATGCACATTTTAGAGGATTCATCTTTGATTCTCTAATACATTCTCAAGTCTTCGAAGTGATTTTCACGACTTAAGCTCTTCACCACCAGATCGTCGACATAACATTCCACCTTTTGATGAATCAACTCATCAAAAATATGTGTCATGGCTCTTTGGTATGTAGCTCCAGTATTTTTTAGGCCAAAGGGTATGACTGTGTAGCAATAGATGCCAATAGGAGTTTTGAACGACGTATGCTTTTCATCTTCAGGTGCCATTTTTATTTGATTGTACCCTAATGATCCATCCATAAATGAGAATATGTCATAGTTGGAGGTGTTGTCCACTAGTAGTTCTGATATTGGAAGAAGAAAGTCATCTTTTGGGCATGCTTTATTTAGGTCCCGAAAGTCAATGCAAAGATGGATCTGATCATTCTTCTTTCTAACTGGGACAATGTTAGCTATCCAATCTGCATACTTCTCCTCCCAGATGAAACCTACTTTGATTAGCTTTTTAGTTTCTGTAATCACCTGTTCTTCAATCTCCAATCTCATTCGCCTAGGAGCTTGCTTAACAAGCATTGCATCTGGTTTGATAGCTAGTTTGTGAACTGCTACATCAGGGGATAAGCCTGACATTTCAGAATATGTCCAGGCAAAGCAATCCCTGAATTCACAAAGTAACATTTTTAGCTCTTCAACTTTTTCATCGCGTAAGGGCAGAAAAAAGTTGACGAGAACATCTTCTCGGTTGACTTCTTTAAGTTGGATCTGAACATCTTCAGCCTTAGGTTGACTTCTTTAAGTTCATCCATAGTAGCTATTTGTCTACCACCATCTTCAAGCTCTTGGGCTTGGCTTCCACTTCTTCATCATTTTAGAAGAATTTCATGGGAATCATCTTCTTCATCACTAAGAGTTTCTATCTCAGCTTCTATTATATTATAACAGGCTTTATCCTAATGAGATTTGTGGATGAATCCCAAACCTTTTGTGATAAACTTATCACTTCTTCACGATGCTTGAGGACTTCTTTGGCTCCACATCTTGTTAAAGATTTGAGTCTTATGTTTAGTAGTTCTCATATGAACTCCAAGCTTATGCATCATTCTTCTAACTTCTGGATAGTATATTGGTATTCTTGGCACTATCTCATCATAATTTTATGTTAGGTGCTCAAAATCTTGAGGTGAGACTCTTGATTTGTAAACAGAGTTCTGCCACTCTCACTCAAAGGCAGCACATAGAATGTTATCAATTCTTCAATATTATGAATCTCCAATGAAGTAATTTCTTTGAAGTACTGCTGAGGGATGGATATAATTTTGAGTGAGTCATCTGACTCTGCCAAGTGAGCTATCATCCTTGATGCAGTCATCTGAACTCTATTTTCATAAGTAGATTCAAAATCATAGTTTGAATCAGAATCACTTATTTCATACTGTGCTTTTCTTGAGAGCTTATAAGTTCCCTTAGGTTTGATAGGAATATCTTCTTCTTCTTCTTCTTCTTCCGTGTCACTTCCCAAATGAGGAACTAATTTTCTTGATTTAGGTGCAGAATCAAGTGCTTTAGGAAGAGTCGGCATTGCCTTCTTTCTTTCTCCTTGCTTTTGCTCTTTCACTTTGTAAAATTACTTTTTAGTTCCTGAAGTGGATGCTACCGCTTCAAGAGGCTTTGTTGGCTTAGGCTCTTTGAGGATGAAGTACATTGCATCTTCATAGTTCTTTGCTTCATCAATGGAGAATGATTGTAGGTTATCGAGTACTCTAAATTCTTCTCTATCTTTCAGAGATTTCATACATTGATGCATAGTTGATGGGATCATGCCATACTCATGCAGCTACGACCGGCCCAAGAGAGCTCTAAATAAAGTATCGACATCGATTACATGAAACTTGGCTTCTGTATATAAATCCTTGAATTTGAGCAAGAGAATAAAAGAACCCAGAGTTTTCTGCCCTTTTTCATTAAATCCATGAACCATCAATTTATCTCTCCCAAGATGTTGGATATCGAGTGATAATCCTCTCAATACCTTTAGACTCATGAGATTGATAGAAGAACCTGGATCAATCAATATTCGGCTGATCGAGATGCCATCACTCTATGCAGTGACATATAGAGGACGGTTGTGATTTGCCATTCTTAACATAAGATCCTCTTCAGAAAATATGATTATTGGGAGATCTTGAGTTAGCAATGCTTCGGTCATGCATTTCTCAGCAAAGTAAGCTTCATAACTCTTCGGATCTTTGAGAGCTTGTACCAAAGTTTCTTGGAGGTCTTTTGACATCAAGAGAGCCTCGTACACACTTTATTATGCAGGGATCTTTCTCAAATGTGATAGAATATTATAATATATTTTCTCGTTTGATTTAGGCTTTATCCTAGGATTTCTGGGAATAATATCTTCGTTGACTTCAATTTGTTTGCCTTTGTCTTTATTTGCGTTTCTCTTCTTTGATGAAGGTGGTAAGACTTTACCACTTCTCAATTGAACTTGAATAACTTTGTCTCACTCAGATTCTTCTGAAGAGGTAGTTTCTTCAAATTTCTCACTTATTCTGGAAGATTGGCCAAAAGGGTTAGACTCATTTTTCAGCGTCATACATTTCATACGTAATGATATTAATGAGTCTGACTCTTCTATGTTGAGAAATCATGGATCTTCATCTGAACTGTTATTATCTTGTTGAGTCATTAAATAGAATTCAGACACTAGCTCCTCAGGCTCTTCTTGCTTTTTTGATAAAAATTTTGATGGGTTGGTCGAGTTTGTTTGACTATCCTTGTCATCTCGGAGTAACTGATGTTGAAGAATATCTGATATCACGCAGATAATTTAGCATATCTCTACCGGACAAGACTCACCATTATCTTCTTCATCTGATTCAGTAATGTGAAGTTTAGGCATGAAGTCTGCAAGCCTAAATGGTTGTCTTGTTGGTTGGTGATACCCTCTAGATTATTAATAATCTTTTGAGTTATAGTTCTCTTCTTGATCTTCCTTTTCTTGGCCAGCTTCTTTGATTTATGGGGCTTATGTTTGGTTGTCTGCTTCTCATGCTGTGACGAAGTAGCCTTATCAGAATGCCTTTGAGAAGCCCAAATACTTGGTTTAGGCATCTCTCTTAAGCCCAATATAGGTTCAAGCGGTGATTTCCACTTGACACTAGGGACGCCTTTTAGCTATTTTAGCATCTTCATGCTTTTTTTAGAGACTATTGTTTGTCATTCTCAGTCTGAACTGCTTTCTCCTTCTATTTGTCTTTGCTGGATGATACGGAAGAGGACGTAATCATCCTAGTAGACTCTCTTTTGGGTTGACTAGAACACTATCGGATAGTGTAAATTCACCTCGTCGATACTTCTTTTCTGGCCAATCTTTGAAGACATAACAATCTTCGATAGAATGACTGATCATTCGATGATAAAGATAGTAATTTGGATTATCGACTTGACGCCTTCTTCATCTTTTAATTTCGGTAATTATAGACCGCTTTGACCGCCAAAAAATAATAGCCACATCCCTTCTAAAGGAATATTCTTTGTTCATCTTTTCCTTTAGAGATGGCTGCATTCGCTCATCATCTCTCGTTGCTTGTTTTGGACACTCCCCACCACTTGAAAAAGTCTAAGGTTTATCATTATCTCCTAATATCAATTTTGGCTGTGGATTAGAATAAACAAGCTTTTTACCCTTATCATCATTGTACATTGGCTGTTTTTCTTTATCCACATTGTATATCACCCGCTTTTCGCCATTTGAACTATAAGAAGCGGCATTAGTTTCATTTCTTCTTGAGTCCGAAGGTTTGTTTCTCTTTTCTTTATCTGCATAGACTTCAGACTTAGGGTGATTCAATTTTTCGAATTTAGCCACCCTATCGAGCAAGTCCTAGAATGTTGCAATCGACGCTATGCTTAGAAA
Organism: Cymbidium sinense; assembly: GCA_021442155.1. Lineage (NCBI taxonomy): Eukaryota > Viridiplantae > Streptophyta > Magnoliopsida > Asparagales > Orchidaceae > Cymbidium > Cymbidium sinense. Next base: position 87,406,981 of record CM038226.1, on the reverse strand, counting down.
TGGTGTCATTTTATCATCCATATTGCCCATTAACAATTAGATCACATGTTCTTCTTCCAATTGTTGCTCACACTTCATACTTAGGTTGTGCCAATGACTTATGAATTTTATTATTGACTCATCTTTTCTCCTTTTCAGCAAAGCAAGGTCAGCGATTGTGATTTTTTAAGTTGCATTGGTGAACCTTTTCACGAATATAGTCTCTAATTCAGCAAAAGTTTTAACCGAATGATTTGGTAATTTTGCATACCATTCGAAAGTGGCTAAGGCCAGGCTATTGATGAATTGACAGAAAAGCAGTGTGTCGTTCCCTCCTATATTACCACAAGTAGCCTTAAATTGGGCCAGACATTGCTTTGGATCACCAAGCCCGCTGAAAGTATTAAATTTTGGCACTGAGTAACCTTTCGGGTACGAAACTTGATCATATTCAGCTGGGTAAGGGTGATCCTTACTTACCAGCTTTTCAGCATGCTCTGAGGCGATGACTGCCTTTATCATTTCATTGATTATTGTTTCTAGCTGAGCAGCTGTTACCATTCCTGATGTGCTAGCCAGATTTTGAATTGTCGGCTGGAGAGGTGTTTGGCTAACTTCATTCCTCGCTTCATGCATAACATGTACTATAAGAGCTTAATGTCATGGAGCTAAATAAAGGGAGATCAACCATGCTCTCTTAGCTACATGAGGGAAGCTTCTAGAGGAATATAGAAGAAGGAAGACCCTGGAGGGCTCCAGAAGGTTCCACCAAAGTCTAGAAGGCCTTAAGAAGATGAATGCTTCAAGAGGAGTCTATAATCATATGGAATACTCTAGAAACCCTTTATATGCTAAGACTAGTGTAGAATACTCTAGAATCATGAATATTTTAATGTACTCTAGAATGTTCTTGCTAGACCATGGGAGAGGACTATAAATAGGGGACCTCCTATTTGGATCCATCCAAGAGTTCTCAAGCAACTTGTATTGTAAAAGTTCCTTTGCTTAGTAAAGTATTTTCTTCCAACCTCTTCTCCAAAAGAGTGTTCTTATCTCATGAAAGTTAGTCTTTTATCAAGGGAAGAGCCAGCGCATGGGTGACTTAAAAAAGTTTTGACATTTGGTATCGTGAGCCAAGGTTGGAGGCATGACCATGGCAAGGAACAAGTTGTTAGATCAGAGACCACAAATGTGGAGTCATCTCAACAAGTCCGAGGTCATGAGCAACGGGATCCCATCGCATCCAAGCCACGTGGGAAGTATAAGGAGGTAATCTCTGGCTTTGAGGCACGTCTTACTTAGGTAGAGGAGGCTATGGGGGGGATGGAAGCCCAGATGGAGGATCTAGGCGAAAGGGTGAATGGCCTCGAGGAGGAGGACGCCACCATCCACTCATCGATCAGAGACCTATTGGCTAGGCTGCAGGAATCGCTCCTGGATCAAATGACAAAAATGCGGAAGGACCTAATGGGGGAGCTCCGTGGGATGCAGCGATCTCATGAGAAAGAGACTATTGCGGAATGGAGGAGAGATGCGAGGGGACATCGCTCATGCAAGAGGCACATGGATCCAGCATGCCATTGAAGCCAAGAGGATCGAAGTGCCAAAACTAAAGAGCTTCGGGGGAGTACACAATGCAAAGGAGCTGGACAACTTCCTATAGGAGATTTTGGAGCCATATCACATGAAGGCTCCAAAGTCTAATTTGGGCTCTTTATCTTTCGACACCCATGGTGGAGGAGGAGGCGGAGATATGGAAAGAGGTATGTGCACCATATCAACCTTTGATGACTTCAAGAAAGATGAGGAGGCAATTCTATCTTGAGAATGCGAGGATGAGGCTAGCCAAATTAAGAAGGCTCAAACAGAAGGTCATTCGGAGTATGTCAAAACTTCACTAATCTAGTCCTTGAAATCCCAAATCGACAAAGACTCTCTTCAACTTCATGGACTAACTTCATGGGCAAAGATCGAGCTTAGAGGCGTGGAGTGCAAGATCGGACGCCATGCCGTGTTTGAGCTTGATCGACTACACTAAAGAGTCCACAAAGCCAAAGGAGAGGAGGAGTACTTATGGCAACGGTGGGGGAAATGAAGGACAATAAAGGGAGGAGTCTCACCAAGAATCACCACCCCGGAAAATACAAGAGAAGGCAGAAGGAAGGTAAGAACCAACCACATAATAACTACTTCCTTTGTGGAGAGCCTCATTGGTCAAGGGAGTGTCCTCAGAAGAATGCCTTGAACTCCCTCTTAGCAAGTCATCATGAGGTAGCAAGGGAATGATGTGGTCACATTGGGATCCTGCCTCTTGAATGGGATTCAGGCTGCACCAAAGCCACAAGTCAGGGGGCTGCTCTTTGTGGAGATGGTAATTACGGAAACATCAACTACCACAGCTATGGTAGACACGGGGACTTCTCACAATTTTATCTCTGTAGAAGAAGCAAGGCGGCTGGGACTACCAACGGTTGGAGGAGGAGGATCCATGAAGGTAGTCAATTCAGAGGCAATGCTAATACACGGCATTGCACGAGGGGTTAAGACCAATGTGGGGGTTTGGTTAGGAATGATGAACTTCTCTGCCATCCCTATGGATGACTATAGGTTGTTCTTGGATTGGATTTCCTAGATCAGGCAAAGGCAATCTTGATGCCATTTGCCAACAGTATGTGCATCACGGAGGGCAATCAAACTTGTATGGTACCAGTGATAAGAGCCTCCAGGTCAGATGCAAAGATGCTCACAGCCATCCAATTCAAACAGGGAAAGGAGTTGGTCGTTCTTCACGATATGGATGATGAAGAACCAAGGCCACAAGAAGAAATGTCGAGGGAGGCAGCAGTGAAACTTGAAGAGTTCAAGGACATCTCATCGACAGAGTTGTCAAAAGAACTCTCACCCGAAAGGGAGATAGTGGGGCCACTAGTGGCAACGAGTAGAAGATCTAAGATTCAAAGGGGACACCTAACAAAATCCAAGCGAGCTCCAATACTACCAAGTACTCCTTTTAACAAGGAAGAAGAGGGAGCGGAGGTTCGCAGGAGAAGGGTGTCAAACCATCGGAACTATCTTGTCAAATAGAAAGGGTTGTGTGATAGAGGCCAAAAGATGCACACTCAATGGCAATTCTAGAGCACGATGAGGGCACTGGTTGGGTGGGGGAGAATGTCACTGCTAAATAAAGGGAGATCAACCATGCTCTCTTAGCTACATGAGGGAAGCTTTATAGAATATAAGAAGGAAGACCTGAGGGCTCCAAGGTTCTACCAAAGTCTGAAGGCCTTAAAAGATGAATGCTTCAAGAGGAGTTTAGAATCATATGGAATACTCTAGAAACCCTTTATATGCTAAGAGTAGTGTAGAATACTCTAGAATCATGAATATTTTAATGTATCTAGAATGTTCTTGCTAGACCATGGGAGAGGACTATAAATAGGGGACCTCCCCTCCCATTTGGATCCATCCAAGAGTTCTCAAGCAACTTGTATTGTAAAAGTTCCTTTGCTTAGTAAAGTATTTTCCTTACTCAACCTCTCTTCTCCAAAAGAGTTTTCGTTCTTATCTGCTATTTAAAAGTTAACGACTTAGCCAGGAAGAGCACTAAGCATTGACTTGGGAAAAGTTTTTTCGTGACATTAAGGTACCACAGTGGTTGGTGGTATAGAAGTTGTATTATTAGTTACCCGTTGATTAGAAGACAAAATTGGTGTTGCGCTTGATGTGATATTCTTGCAATATCTCCATCATGATGATCATTTATACCATCATATCATTCATTTTGGTACCAAGCTATGCAATCTTCTTATCTTTGACCTCCATTTGACATTGCATTTCTCTTTACTCTCTAGCTAGTGCCATGATGTCAATCAGTACTGGCTCTTCTTCTTCTTCTATTTCTTGCTGTTGTTGTTCTGTTCCTTGCTCATTTTTAGGGGGAGAACTTGACTGCCCTTCTCCTTGTACATTTGAAGAGACAGTTGTTGTTGAAGCTACATGATGGCGCTGATTATAAAAGCGTGTATCAGGCTGATCATTTCCTGGTTCAACCATATAAACAGATTCGTCACCCATTATTTCTTTCTCAATTTGATTTTCTACTTCTTCTTCAGCAAAGATCGAAGATCTATCATCTATTTGTTTTTGTGGATACTCTTCTTCATAAGCATCAAATTCATGTTCAAATTTCCTGGCTTTGCGTTGTTGCTGATGGTGTTGAGTGGGGAGTTCATCTATATCTCTGACCATATAGACAACTTCCACTTCTATGGAATCTTCCTCATTATTTTCTTTCTACACACGAATTTCTTATCGACGTTTCCAGTGGATATTTGGTTCAATGTGCGGAATAACCAACTCTTCTATTAAAAGACCACGATCAACTCTTCTATTAAAAGATCGGATCCCCTAGAGGATTCTTTATGGTGTCTACCATCATATCTTTCATCATTGATATCCCTTCTTTTGGGTATCCACTTCTGATGAGTTGATTTTGAGGCAGATTTCTAAGTATATGTATCAGATGTCGTACCTCTTATATTCTTCGAGATTTCATTATGGGACTTTGGTCTCCATATCTGTTTACCATTTCGTTGGGACCTTTCAGCAGCGGATCCTTGGACATGAGGTCCAAGTGTCACGCTCCGATGTTCACCTCATGCGTCGAGTTCGTGGCCGCTACTTAGAAGAGATGACAACTTTCTTGGTGACGCTTCAAGAGTTTCACCACAGCCAAATTCTTTTCATTAGCCTCCGTCCTATTACTTTAAGAACTTTATGTATCATGACAGATAGTATTTCAGGATGTCTCCTCTGAGGTGGTGGAGCTTGGCGTGATTGATTCCAGAAGGAGTGCTTTATTTCGCCAGTAGAGCTATTCTTTTTTACCCACTTCAAACTATCAAAGTTGTTGTGGGTAGGAATACTCGTCACAAGAACATTGCTTGTTCGCAGTCATTTAAAGGGATTTCTTGAGCTCTCATTTCTCCTTCTTCTCTATCTTCTAATTGCTTCCGATGAGGAAGCTTCATGATCATGCTTTCCGTGTACGAGGTTCAATAGATAAACAAATGTAACGAGGAATTAAAGACACAATTTGCCCCTTGACGATTCTTTTCGACATGGGAGCTTCAGATGGACCTATTCTTAAAAGAAGTTCTCTGTTGGGAGAACTGACATGGTCACACAGTCGACGACATAGTAGAGTTTCAACTTGAGGCCTTCGGTATGGCCTGACGAATGTACCACGCGGGTACTGGAGTTCTACGATAGCGGGAAATTTAAGCTATCAAATTGGATGGTAGCCGACATCATGAGATGTTGATAGCGATGTTAAAGACTACTGAATCCGGAAAGGAGTGCTTTGTAGATCCATTTTGTACATAATGATTCATTCTATATAGATCCTCATATTGAATTTATTACACACTTAAATCACCATTTTGTTATTTTGAATTTGCACAAATTTTATTGCTACTATAGCATATATATGACTAGCCAAAGATGGAATGAGAATCTCCCCAGAGTCGCCAGAAATTGTGGGCAAAAATCCACCTCCTCTTTGATGAAAAGAATGTTTTAAAGTATCGTAATTTTCGAAGGATGAAATAATGATAAGACACTACCAGAGATTTCGTCCTCATTTGAGGACTTTAGATCTAGTTCTAGGTTATACAAAGCCCATAGTTAATTACCCCTCCCAATAAGTGAGAGAGAACTTGATTAGCTAATCATTAGATGAAAGCGTAGCGATAAGCATGTAGAGTTTCAAAATTTAGATGATGAAATTTATCATTTCAGCTTAAACGGATGGTTGGGGATGATGACATGCGATCTAGATCCCATGGTTCATCGGTCATCGGGCAGCTAGTCTACTTAGTCGAGGAGGTAGTCGACCCAACTGAGATGATCCTCATCTAACATATGGGTTACGTCAAGAAATTTGTAGACTTAGGTTTGTCAAGGAGACAATCTTAAGTCTACAATGCATGAGGATTGTTTGCCTAATCAAGTATACCATATGATTCATAACTCAAAGGGCGAAGCCATTGGGGAGCATACGGGCTATGATTGTGATCATAATATAATGGAGTCGGCCAAACCACCCATCGAGAGGACTCGATGAATGCTTCATCTCGAGGAGCTTATTACCAAGCCACAATCGAGACGCCACATCCTTACTGGCAAGAGATTAATTGAGAGTGAACATAGTATAACAGTTGATTTGACATTGACCCTTTTGTGAGCTAGAGTTTTCTTAATTTGTCACCCCACAAACAAAGCGGATGGATTGAGTTTGGTTAAAGTTTTAGTAATAGAGTTTCATTTGAACATTTTTAGATTGATATTTAATTTGATTTGAAAAATTAATTAATTTGAATATGTTTAAGAGCTTTGCATTATGTCAACTCTATGTAGCTGCTAATAGAGGATTAGATCTACTATCACTGAACAGAATCAGTTTTTTAGACATTTTACTGATTTGAAACTCTTATTATAAATTTTTAGGTTTTATTAACCCGGACCGAGTCCTAAGACTAAACCGGGAAGCAACCCACGCAATATCCCCAGACACTTGAATTTAAGCATTCAACGTATTGTAGGGGCACATGCGGGTGTATTTGAGAGTTTAGGTGATTTTTTGTTTGAGTTATGAGATTGATTTTGTATTTTCATTAATTCGCTTTTGACATTAAAATTTGTAGTTGAAATCTCTATGTCAGAGTACATGCAAGAATTTATAGCTTAAATAATATCGCTTAATTAGTGATTTCATTGATTTTAAAGAACATAATTAGAATGAAATTCCTTAATTTTTTATTAAAAAAAGTCTTATGATTTTTTTATAAATTTTGGTTTAGTATCACCTTTTATCTGCTTGTATAAAGGGTTGCGGATCCGACGAAAAGATATTTTGATTTAGATTGTAGTTTAACACATTACTGGCACTTTGTTTACTTGTTGAGTATTTACATTTCTCCCAATTTGATTATGCTCAAATTACATCAATTTTGATAAGTTATGCCGATTTCAGTATTTGTTGTTTTAACCCCACTTATGCTTATTCATTAGCATAATAATCACCTCCATATTAATATAAGAGTTATTAAACTCAATTTAAATTTATCTTTAGATTTTGAGTTTATTGCAAGTTTATTATGAGTTTAGCTTTAATCCTCCTTCAAATTCCAAATTAAAGTTTGTTTAATTTTGAGAAATTTATAAGAAAAAGAACTCACTCATTACTTCCTTTTAAGCCATAGAGAATAACTATTAGAGTTTGTGAGTTTAATATTAGTCTCTCCAAAATTTCACTTAGATTTTAAAAAAATATTCTATTTTCTCCAAGATTTGCTTTAAAGGCTTCCCCTTTTTCTTGTTTCCCGCTTGTAGTTTAAAATTAGTTATAGGTTTTCCCATTTAGTTCTTAAGTTAGCTCATTTTACCCTCCCTTTTTTCTAAGTCAAAAGTTTTGGCTAATTTGAAGCCTCCGTCATCCCCTGCATGGTCATGAGGTGTTATTCTAAGATTGTTAGCGAGTGGTGTCTTATGACACCAGCTGCCATCCACACATCTGAGCACGATGAAGCCTTTAAACTTGAAAAAAAAAAGATAAATACAACATATATTCATTCTCCCCCTCTTTTTCTAAGTCTAAAATTTAGAAATTTAGACGATCACGCAGGTGTAAGGCCGTGAGTTTTTGGCTACTGAGACGCCCCCATCGAAGATACAATGCAGTCTTCCATCACCATTATCTTTATCATCTCCGAGCACAACGAGGTCTTCAAACCTGCAAAGAAAATATACAATGCAATATATATTCATCTTTTTTTTTAAGTATGGAAATTAGACAAAATTTGGCAAGATTTCATCTGGGAGAATATTAGATCTTACTTCGACGCTTCTAATTAACGAGCGATGCTCATACACACACCTGTTTTATCTCTCGCCGCCATACCGAAAGCACAACGAGATCTTCAAACCTGCAAAAGAAGCAAACATATGTATATATTCACATTCACAAATCCTATATGTTACGGCATGTTTTGCTGCGCAAGAGCAAAGAACGGGTTGGGTATCGATTGAGAATGTAATGTAGCGAGCGACATTGAAAATCGCCTTACTAACTGCTTCTTGACATGAAAACAAAACGAATAAAGCGGGGTGCACGAAAATCGAGAATTCTCAACGACGATATTTTTTCGATTTGACGCAATGAAACATGGTTAAAGCATTTAGAAAATCGAAGGAAGAATTCTCATCGACGATGTTCTTCCTCGATTCATGAAGTCAAAACCAAAATTGGTGAGCTCATGAAAGATGTGTAGAACGGGCCAGATTTGCGGGCTGGATTATACAGAATGGGCTAAAACAGTGAGCTGGATTGCACAAAACGAGCCAAAACAGTGGGCTGTAGGGTTAGTTATAGCAGGGTGGGCTAGGGGTTTGAAGGGAATAAGGCTTTGGGAAGAGGCTTCTGGAACAATTCTTGCGGCTAGTGGGAGTTGCAGGCCGTGGAGGAGGAGGAGCGGATGGATTGGCGACGGCGGGCCAGGCTGAATTGCGGAAGACAGCACGGGCGGCGATCTTTGCAGGAGACGGTTGGACCACGCGGCGCCGCAGCAACAGGCGCGCGGACGCGGTGGCGGAGAGCCGATGCACGAGTCGCTGGGGCGGTGGGTCGCGCGGGATTGGGCCGTGGGTCGCTGCGGCGGCGGGTCGCCCGGGAGCGGGCCGCGCGGTTCGTGCGGGCTGGCCGGCGGCGTTACGCGTGGTTCGTACGGGCTGGCCGACGTCGTTACGCGCGGTTCGTGAGGCTGCGGGCCGCGGGTTTGCGCGTCGGATCGGAGCGGCGGGCCGGAGTGGTTGGCCGGATCGACGGGAATGCGCGGGTCTTCGCCGGAAACAAGAGAAATTCAGAGAGCAAGGAAGATTTCTTTACCTGTGTGCAGAAAATTATTTCCAATGAGAAGAGGAATCTGGAAGAGAGAAAGTAGTGGGAGAGAATGCGGAGAGAGAATGGATGAGAATGAGAAGGGAAATTTTTTTATCCAAAATGAGAGTGGTTATGTTTTTATTTTCCTTTTTTTTATATCATTTTTTCAGAAAATTGAAAATGAGAGGAACGATTGAGCATAGGGATAATTTGAAAAAAAAAAATTAATTAATTTTAAATTAATTTAAATTTCATGTCGGTAAATAGATAAATAATATATATATATATATATATATATATATATATATATATATATATATATATATATATATATATATATATATTGGATATGTAGAATTTAGTTATGTGAGTATTTAATTAAATAAAATTAATTTCAAATTAAAATGCGTCGCCGCCGCTCGATTTTCATGCATCATCTCCCGAATGAATAGTCATTTGATAGATCTTAGCGCTGAAGAAGAATCAATTTCGCGTGAACAAAGGTCATTTGACTTGATCGGTGCCTTCGACCGAGCATGCATGCGCGCATTGATGACTCAAACGCTTGATCGATTGCTCATCAAGTCGTACAATATTTATATTCTGACCAATTTCGACGTTCTGAGCGAGATGACAAAGTCTGTTCGTCGATCGGAGGTCATTTGAGTTGAGTTTGGTGACGTCCAGGGCATTTCAGTCTCGATTTACGAGTTGTCACTTCAAATCACTCGATATTTGTACAGACTCATCCGAATTATGCGCGGATAGTCTCATTTGATAGATTTTGATGTTTTGAAGCTAACGATGCAATTAATTTCATGAATGGGGGTCATTCGGACATCGTCGCAGCTTCCCGACTCCGATATGTGCGTCGACACATTGATAGCTGGAGCGCTTAATTAATTATTCGTTAGATTTTGTAATATTTATATTCTGATCAATTTTGACATTTTGAATGCGACAGCGAAGTCCGTTCGTCAATCGGAGGTCATTTTAACCATTTTTAGTAACGTCTAGTGTATTTTAGACCCCATCATGCGCTTCAAGTCCAAATTTGGCCAGCTTGTCTTGATTTATGACACATATGTGGAGGTCAACATTAGTAGAATATGACATCATTCCTCAATACATCATGCCGGGACTCTAAGTCAAAATGGCGTAGCTGGGAGACGAAATCGGACCCTTATGGATATGGTAGAAGAATGATAAATCATTCTTCATTACCAGAATCACTTTGAGAGAAGCCTTAAAGACTACCGTTTACATCCTTAATAGAGTTTCAAGCAAAGCAGTAGCTAAAACCCCATATGAATTATGGATTGGGAAGAGACTTAGTATTAGACATTTTCATTTCTGGGGATGTCCAGCTAAAGCTAGGCCATATAAGCTTAATGAAAGAAAATTTGACTCAAGAATTATAAGCTGCTATTTTGTTGGATACTCAGAAAGGTCAAAAGGTTTTTTGTTTTATGACTCTTCAAATAAATCCTTTTTTGAGATGGGAGATGCTAAATTTATTGAGGAAGTTGATTATGATGGGAGTAATAAACCTAAGAATTTTATATTTGAAGAGCAATTCATTACTCTTCTTATAGTTACAATAGAAAATGATTAGATAATTTTACCTGATTTTATTCAAGTTGTAAATACGGATAATCAAAATATTCTTAAGTTAACTCCCACTCATACTAAGGAATCACAACAATCTCAAATTGAAGTGTCATTAAGAAAATCCACTCGAGAGAGGAGATTAGCAATTTCAGATGATTATGTTGTCTTTCTTCAAGAACATTAATTTGACATTGGATTAGAAAGTAATCCAATCTCTTTTAGTCAAGTCAAACAAGGTGTTAACTCTCATAAATGGATAGAAGCCATTGAGGATGAGATAAAATCAATGAAAGACAATGATGTTTGGGATCTTGTCGAATTGTCTAAATCAGTAAAACCCATTGGTTATAAATTAATTTTTAAAACCAAACGGGATTCAAAAAGAAATGTCAAAAGATATAAATCACGTCTAGTCGCTAAAAGTTTCACTCAAAAGGAAGACATTGATTATAAAGAGACTTTCTTTCCTGTTTCTTCGAAAGACTCTTTTAGAATCATTATGACACTAGTACCTCATTATGATTTAGAGTTACATCAGATAGATATAAAGACTGCATTTCTCAATGGCGACATTGAAGAAACTATATATATGGTGCAACCAGAAAATTTTCAATCTTTTGATTCAAAACACCTAGTATACAAATTAAAGAAATCTATCTATAGTTTAAAGCAAACTTCCTGTCAATGATATAAGAAATTTAATCAAGTGATTACTTCTTTTAGTTTTAAAAAAAACATTATTGATCAATGCATTTATCACAATAAGTGAGAGTAAATTCATTATTCTAGTGCTATATGTTGATGATATTCTACTAAGAAGTAGTGATATATGCCTTTTACATGAAATCAAAAAATTTCTTTCAAATAAATTTGAAATGAAAGATCTTAGGAATGCATCTTTTGTGTTGGGTATATAAATTCATCGAGATCATTCTCGTGGTATACTTGGTTTATCACAAAAGATATATATTGATAAAGTGCTTAGTAGATTTAGCATGAAAGATTGTGCACCAGGAGATACAACCATTAGTAAAAGTGATAAATTCAGTTTGCTTCAATGTCCAAGAAATGAATTTGAAAAGAAAGAGATGGAAAAGATTCCTTATGCATCTACAATAGGGAGTCTTATGTATGCTCAAGTTTAATCCGGATATGTGTACATTGGAATGCTTTGATATTTAAGTAACTTAGAATGGATCATTGAAAAGCAAAAAATTATTTCAAGAGAACAAACGATTTTATGCTCACATATTAGATCGATCATTTGAGATCATAGTCATTGATTTTGGTTGCCTCGATAGTAGAAGATCCACTTCAGGTTATATTTTCTTATTAACTAGAGGAGTTATATCTTGAAAAAGTGCTAAACAATCACTTGTAACTTCTTCCACTATGGAAGAAGAATTTATAGTTTGTTATGAAGCATCAAATCAAGGAATTATAAATTTATCAAGCTAAATATTTTGATGAAATAGATACCATTAAAATAAATTGTGAAATGGAGTTGTATTCAAATAATAGAGTTCAAAATCAAAGATATTGACATAAAATTTCTTATGAAAGAGTTCGAGTTAAGTATCTATTGAAATATTGACAAATTTTTTGATCGAATCCACTTATAAAAGGTTTACCACCTAAAATATTCATGATAACGGCTCGAGGATTTACTGATGATACGCTAAAAGAGTTCCTTATGATGTCAATGATTGTAAATATATTTTTTTCGAGAATAAAGTATTGTTATTATCTTATAGTTGAAAACTCGAAATAAAATTATATACAATTGCATTTAACATAAATAAATGAAACTATATTTATAACTATTTTGAGTTATAATATATTTAAGTAAATAGATATGATATGATCATATTATATAAAATTTTATACACATCCATACTTGTTTATGTCATTTATCATATTGATAGATAATTTGTTATAAAAAAAATTATAATAAATATTACTTTGATTTTATAATATTATTAATGAACTAGATTATCTAAAGATATTCCTCTTTGAAGATAGCAAATATTGAGCTCTTAAAGTATTTAATAATATATAATTATCGAACAATATATATGTGGCCCAAGTGGGAGATTGTTAAAATTTTTTTAAATGTGAGCTCAAATATAAATTTAATAATACATCAAACGTTATCTTATTTTTAAGCTATTAATTTTGTGATCAAATAAAGATTAATTAATTTTAGACTTTTAAAACATCTTATTAATTTTGTATGAAATTATCATGTGTAGAGACCAGATATTTTATTTTATTTTATTTCGATGATCGACTCTTTAGATCAAATTGATTCAAAATTCATATAATCAAGAGCTTTGAAGTCACACATTTAGAATTGTGCCACTCTTATACTGTGAAAAAGCATACAATCACTTTATTATATGAGCTATGTTGATTTTATCTCGTGTGTGTATATATATATAATTTCAAATTAAAACGAGCTTAACTCAACATAAGAAATAGTTGATCATATTTGGCTAATCATTAAGTCTCATAAATTTATAATTATAGTACAACTTTACAACTTAGTAAATTTAGTCGTAACTAGGGGCATAAATTCTGACAGAATCAACCTCAATTTTCAGAGGGTAAATTTATATGTTAGAATAGAGTAGATGACAAAAATAAATTTTAATCATTAAGTCTCATAAATTTATAATTAGAGTACAACTTTACAACTGTGTGAATTTAGTCGTAAGTAGGGGTGTAAATTGGGGAAGAATCAACCTCAATTTTAAGGGGATAAATTTATATGTTAAAACAAAGTAGATGACAAAAATAATTTTCATGATAGGGGGAGGGAACAAAAAGTGAATTTAAAATAAGATATGAAATTAAATATATGAAAGAATATAAAGTATTTTTTATATAATTGAGTGATTTTAATCGTAATTGCTAAAAAATAATAATTAGTGTGGCAGAACAGATGTCGCTATCGGGGGAGCCAACAAAAAAAAAAAACACACACACACACACGAGTCCAATTGGTCTGTTGCGCGATATTACTTCCTCTTTACGATATTTTTATTGCTGGCATCGCCATATTTGGCTATTGCGTCTGCGTTTGCCTAACAATTTTTTTGGGGAAAATGATAACTATATATGAAATTTCTACGAATTTTAAAAAATTACGCCAAAATTTCAATTGGATCATGCTTTGAAAAACAATATATATATATATATATATATATATATATATATATATATATATATATATATATATATATATATATATATATATATATATATATATATATATATCTTTCAACATAACCTTATGCCTAACGAGGAAATTTAAAAACAAAAAATTTTAATTTCCAAAAAAAAATCTTAGGGCATATTCTGGATCAATTTTGTTTACAAAAACTACTAGAGTGAAAGTAAGTCTCTTTCGCTGACACCAAAGACACACAGCAGAATTAAAGAGGCGAGACAGAATTTTAACGTAAAACCCTCAAAAGAGGGGAAAATCATCCTACCCAAGAAAGCTTCCACTATGTATCTATTTGAATACAAAGTCTTCGATAAGGATTACATGCATGAGGGAGGAAAAATAACATGTAACAACGATCGGTTGTAATAGTTTGGTAGTAGGTGGAGATCAGGAAATTAGCGATGGGTGGTAGATGATGGTGGTTGATATCGGGGTGCGACCTGCTTGGAGGATCTTGCTTCAGCTTCTTCTTCCCTTGCGCTTTTCCTCTTCTTTTGCTCTGCTCTTCCTCTTCTTCCTCTTGCTTTTCCTTTTCTTCCTCTGCTCTTCCTCTTCTTCCTTGTTCCTCCTCTTCTTCCTTGTTTGGACTCTTCCTCTTCTTCCTTGTTTGACTTTTCCTCTTCTTCCTTTTGGACTCTTCCTCTTCTTCCTTTGGACTCTTCCACTTCTTCCTTGCGCACCTCCTCTTCTTCACTTGTTTCAGCTCCTCTTCTTCTTCACTTCATTTGTTCTTTACTTTTCCTCCTTCATGTGAGGAATGACTCATTTATAGAGGAGGAGAGGCATTCTTGTAAATTCATGTGGCCCATACCACTCCCTCGACGGACGCCGATGATTCCTTTCATAATTTGATGTATTTTGAGCATTTGGATGCCCAAATGAAGTCGAATTATGAGATCTTAGGCTCATTAGATCCGCTCACAGACGCCGATTTGACTATAAACACCCATATTTGAGAGCTGTTTGGGATTTAATTGATGTCCCAAAGATTCCAATGATATTTTTAAGTGCTTGATCTCGACGGTTTGACTCAAAATCATATACTTTCGACATCAAGATTTGTGCTTTGACTAGTGGTATTTTGAGAGCTATAGTTGCTCTATTTTTGGATGACATTATTTAATCATCCAAAATATATGTCAAATGCTCAAAATAACAATTGAAGTTTTCGTGAGACATGGCACCGGCTTTTATCACAGGCTGGCAGCGATATGAAGGCTGTATACTACGCTGATTTGCAGGGCGATGGCGGTCACGGTCAAATCTCTGTCGAGGCGCGATAATCGCCGGAGCGGCGGTCGATCACGCGGTGTCGCTACGTCACGGAATCGCTACGGGCGGGTGGTTACTTACGGGCAAGGTCGGCCATCTGGCGCCGTCTCTGCGCTGTCAGCGGCCTTCGCTGCGATCTGCTTCGTCGCGACGGTCGTGAATCAGCTGCAACGGCGGTCGAATGGTTGAAGGCTCCAGGCTGGCGTCGCAAGACGCTGCTTTTTCCAGGGCAAGGCCGCTGGGCCGACCATTTGAAGGGTTTTACCCTTTTGTGGCTATAAATTCCAGGGTGAGAGAGAGGCACACCTTTCCTCTCCTTTCTTCTTGAGTGAGGGTCCTTTGAGGCAATCAAGAAGGTGATCAAGAGCGTGGAGGCGATTGAGGAGGTGGTCAGAGGCGATCAAGGCCCACTACATACGCCGCGGTTCGGCGCACGCCTCGCTTCTCGGCCTCGTCTGATTGCGGGTTCGCGCCCACGATATATGGTTCCGGTTACTGCCCAGCTTTATCGTCGGCCCCGGGTTAGGCGATCGGCCCACTCGGCATAATGTCAGGGGTTCCGCCTTTGTCGCTTTCCTCCCGACCGTCGTTCGCGCCCAGGTACATACGCCGTGGTTCCGGCGACCTTCGTCCGGCGACGGCTCGGACCGTCTGTTAGAGGCGATCAAGGCCCACGGTATACGCCGTGGTTCGACGGCCAAACCCGTCCAGAGGCACCGCGCCCACTTGTGATATGGTTCCGGCCTCGCCCGGACCGTCCGTTAGAGGCGATCAAGGCACGGTGATAATGCTGGTTCCGCGCACGCCGTCCGGGTTTATCCTCGTGATCAGGTTCGCGCCCACGGATATACGTCGTGGTTCGGTTACCGACCTCGTCGGCGACCGCCTCGTCGAACCGTCAGGTTAGAGGTAATCGGCCCACGGCATATACGTCGACCGGCGATCGCCTCGCCCGGTTTCGGGCCTCGCCGGACCGTCGGTTCGCGCCATGGTACATATCGTGGTTCCGTTCCGGCCCGGTTATCGCCTCGCCGGACCGTCCGGTTGAGGCGATCAAGGCCACCAGATACGCCGTGGTTCCAGCGCCTCGCCGACCGTCGTTAGAGGTGATCGCGCCCACGCATATACGCCGTGGTTCGCGACGGCCGACGTCGCTCCGTCACGACCGCCTGGTTCCGGTGACCCGTCGCCCCGGCGACCGTTTCTGGCCGTCGGACCGTCCGAGAGGCGATCGCGCCCACGGTATTCCCGGATCGCCTTGTCGGACCGTCCGGGTTAGAGGCGATCAGGCCACGTGATATCGTGGAGTTCCGGCGACGTCCGGGACTGGGAGGCATCAACGGACGGGCAAAGATGCTCGATGATGGTGGCAGGATAACCAGCGACGATGGTGATGACCGGATGCCGCGATGGTCGGATAATGACCGGCCACGGCAATGAGGCGAGGACCTAGCGGGTGACCAGTATGGTCGGCCGACGCAGGGTGTAGCACGGTGATGGTAGTCGACGATGGCATCGTGTCGCGAATGGCTGGATGACCACGAAGATGGTGGTGACCGAGATTGCCACGATGGTCAGGCGAGGACCGCACGTGAATGCCACGGACCTGGCGACTTGGCCCGACGGGTGGTCGGGAGGACAATACGGTAATGAATTATGGTGGATGGATATACAGCGGCGCGGCGGATAGTGGTCGGCCAGCGGTGATGCGGGTGATTTTTGAGTATCCGGAGTTTCAGTGTGACTGGCGACGTTAACTTTAAGATTTGAATTAATCCGGCGATTTTGACCTATCCGAGTTGTTGTCGAGTGACCGATGTTTAACGTATGGAAGAGGTCAATTGCCGCTAAGGATTTTGACCTATCCGAGGTTGTTTGTTAGGGTGTTACGATGACATTAACCTATATGGAAGAGAAGTCCACCAAGGACCTTTTGACCTTTCTTTGTGAGTTTTGCTCGATGACATTAACCCGTATGGAAGAGGTCCTATCAAGTCCCTGGGATTGATCATGTCCCAATTGAGATGTAACATGAGTTGTATATTTCTCAAGTGGGAGAAAAGTAAAGAAAAGCAAATCTTGTTAGAACAAAGTCAGTGAATTCACTAGTTCAATGATATAATCATAAGACACGGGTATGGGCTTTAAGAGAAAACAATAACAACTGCAACAACAACAACGACGACAACAACAATAACAACAACAAGCTTTAATCCCACTAGGTGGGATCGACTGAGGATGAAATGACGAGAGATAAAAGTCGAATAATTATGCGAAGAGTTACCGATAATATTTTCAAGATTCTTAGTATTCCAAGTTCGAGGTAGAGTTTTTCCTTCTCGGGTCCTTGAACGCTTCTGCTTGACCATAGCTATGACCACATACGACCATCCCAGAGGTGAGAGTTTATTGCCGAGGGCCTTTGCACTCGAGACTTCGCAGACCAAGTCACCGAGATATGGACGAGGTTTCACTCTTCTGTTGAAGTGGCGAAGCTACCCGCTGGTGATAGGAAGCACCGGGTAGGCCATATCCCGAAGTTTCGGAGTAGATTTGGTCCGGAGTTTTTCTTCATTACTACCATGATCAAAACGGACTCTTGGACTTGGAACCCGATATCCACCCAGATGATAGCTTCGTACCAAAACACAAGTTATACGGTGTTTCACCGGGGGTGCGTGACGTGGTGCGGTAAGCCCAAAGAACATTGAGAAGCTCATCAACCCATTGCCCCTGCCTTCTCAAGACGGTTTTTAGTCCTTTGAGTATGGTCCTATTGGTAACTTTTTGCCCATTGGTTTGAGGAGATGTCTATGCGAAATTGAATGTGAAGATCTTTGCAAAAGGACGTAAAGACTTTTCCAAGAATTGAGTTCCGTTGTCGGTGATGATCTTTGCGGAAGACCGAATCGACATATTATATTTTTCCGACAAATTGTTTAGTATTTGCCTCGCGTGATTTTAGAGTGGTTCGCCTCACCCATTTGGTGAAGTAGTCGACGCTAGATGATGAACTTTCATTGCCATGCTATTGGAAAAGGTCCCATGATATCAATCCCTCAGCAAGGCCACGGGCTTTGAAAGGATGAGAGTTCGATGCTGTGAGGGAGGTTAGAATGCACAACCGCACATTTTTTGTGAACTCCAATGCCTTGTTTCATTGTAGGCCAATAAAACCCTTGCCTCATGATTTTAAGGGCCAATGCTCTTCCTCCAAGGTGTTCTCCACATATTCTCAGTGAACCTCTCTTAACGCTAATTAGCTCAAGGTGGAAGGCATTTGAGATGACTGAGAAAGCTCGCTTGTATAGTTCACCTCCAATAATAGCAAAGTTTGAAGCTTGAGACGAAGTCATGAAGTTGGATCTTCGGAAGGGTTCCTTCTGTAGAAAAGATAGGATCGGTCTATCCACCTAACATTCCTTTTCCTCATCAATAGTTTGAATTACTCATGACCCTTGGATACTAGGAAAATGTATTTCTTCAACATGCTTTCTCTTAAATAGATCTGGTAGAGGTAGCTTAGCAAGAAAGCCACCAGTATTCTTCTCGTAGTATGTGGATGATTTGATGTGTCTTGAAATGAGTAAGAAGGATTTTACCAAGTGGAGATATTACACCACAGGATTATGAGTATTAAAATCTCCTCCAACTTGGGAGGCGACAAGTGGGAGTGTGCAGAATTACTAAGTTTTGGGCGCAGATGAGAGTCTCAACCTGCGATGAGAGCCTCATATTCGCCATGTTATTAGTTGCAGGGAATTTAAGTCCATACTCTAGGGTATTTTGTTGGGGAAACAAGTAGATTCCGCACTGACAAGTACTTCTCAAGCTTCATCAACATAGAGAGTCCATTGAGGAGATGAAAGGCACGAGGATAACTCTTCTAGAGTTGGGTTGGTGCATTCCACTATAAAATCCGCAAGTATTTGAGACTTTATGGCGGGCCGAGGTAGAAAATTTATATCAAATTCTCCCAGTTCTACAGACCATTTGATTAACCTCCCAGATGCTTCTGGTTTCTGTAAGATGGCCCTTAACGATAAATTAGTGTAAATGCCGATGGTGTGAGCTTGAAAGTATGGACAAATGAGAAAACTAACGCCGAGCCACTTTATCTGAAATGGATACTTTCTATGTCGAGAGAGAATTTCGACATAATAAATTGGTTGTTGTGCCCATCTTCTTCTCGACTAAACGATATTATGGAAGAAACCGCAAGATATAAGTATAACGCTTTCTCCTTGAATAGGTTTGATAGGTGGAGATGCTAAATATTCTTTTAGTTGCTCAAACCATACCGACATTCATCGGTCCATTGAAAATTATTATTTTTAGCTCCCTTCAATATTTTAAAGAATGATAGTATTTGTCCCAACGGCTAGATAAGTCCAAATGATTCACCATTCAAACGTTGGACGCCTTTGATATTCTTCTGAGGAATCATATCTTGAGAGCTTTGATTTTTTCGGGTTAGCCTCTATCCCATGGTGTGAGTTACCATAAATCCAAGAAATTTTCAGTAACCCCAAAAGCACACTTGGTCGGGTTAGAGAGTAGTCAAGAAGGTCAAACATGCTTCTAAGTCTCAAATATTGTGACTTTTCTAAGCTTTTCACTAACATGTCATCCACATACACCTCCATTGTGTGGCAGATCTTTAAAACCTTATTCATAAGGCTGATAGCACCACATTTTTAATCCAAATGGCATGACTTGGTAACAATATAAACCTTTATATGTTTGAAATGTTGTAGCCTCTTCATCCGTTGGGTTCATCTTTATTTGATTGTAACCAGAATAAGCATCCAAAAAACTGAGCATTTGATGTCCGACGTGGCCCACCAATTGATCGATTCGAGGAAGAGGAAAACTATCCTTCGTGCCTTATTAAGGTCGTGTAATCAACACATCCTCCATGTTCCATTTATTTTTTAACCATGACAACATTTGCTAGCCATGTTGGGTAATGCACTTCGTATGAATCCCGCCTAAGCTTGTTAACTTCTTGTTCAATAGCCAAGACGCAAAAAACTCCGCTTTTGGATGATTGGTTTGAACGTTGGATTAATTTTGAGGAGTGTGTGATTACAGTCGACGATATCTGCCGGACTCCAAGCAAATATGTCTTGATTTCTGCGCAAGAAATCATATACTTTTCCTTTGTTCTTCCGAGTAAAGATCCCACTTGCACCGCTTGTAATGGTTGGTCATCCGATAATGCTATCAGAGTAAATCTTCTACGGGAAGCTTTTGAGGTTCTTTCATCTCGAAAGTTAAAATCTTCGATCAAGGTGATGGAAGGTTGAGCTTGTCCGAGATAACATGACAGCCGTTGATTTCCATAAACCACCCCAACTCCAGGGTAGGAAATTTTATCTTCGATGAGAATCAAGTGATAGACAAAATTGATTGAGGGGCCTCAAGATTGCATTATACGAACTGACTACCACCATGAATTGTATTAAATGAGTCACTTGTCGGGGGAATTCTCCGGGGAAAGAAGAGTGATTGTCCCTTCGCCTGCATCGGGTGATTATCAAACTATAGTGGTCCAGATGGTTGGAGCTTTTCGGCCGTGCCCATGTTAAGAAAAGTTGAGTAAAATAAGACATCGACAGAGCTCCCATTGTCGATCAAAATTCTTTAACGTTATAACAAGGATCACCGATCCGCTGATGACAAGTGGATCTTGATGAGGGATATGGACTCCTTCTAAGTCCGAGTCATTGAAAGTGATGGAATGATCAATGAGACTTCTTCAACTCGGTTCTTTGAGGCGAATGTGAACTTGATTAGGTAGTATCGGCCCCCTGATTGTTTCAATTTCTCCAATTATTTGATGATTATTTGGTTTTGTGATGATTGTCCCGGTTGCCCCAAACGGAGGTGATGTTTATTCGAGGTGGTCGATTCTTCACAAACCGACGTAGATATCCTTGTTGAATGAGTCTCTGATTTCTTCCTTGAGTTGTATGCATGCTTTAGAGTATGTCCACGCCGATGAAAGTGACAATATTGCTCGATTTGAATTTGGTTTCAATGGATGCGCCACTTGATATTTTCTTCATCATGCGAATAGCCATCGGAGGTTAACACGATGTGTTCAGCGGTGTATGTCTTTTCCGCCGAGGTTCACGTTGTTGATATGGGGTGGAGGGAGATCACACTATCTTGTCGCTTCTTTTGATGGGTCGTCCCCACATTTTTGGGGTGCTTTATGCTTTCCTGATATTGTTCAAATTGTTCATGATGGCATTAATAGCTTCATCACGAGATTTGTGCTTCTATAATGAACTAAGTCGATATGAGTGGACCGTGTCCCGCATTAATGATGAATGAAGACCTGAGTCCTCCAAGGAAAACTCCTCTTAATAGTTCGTGGTCTACCCCGAAGCTTCTAAGGAGAACCTCGGAAGTATTCTTTGAGTGATTCACCCTCGCTCGTCAATACGGAAAGATGGGAGGAATCTTAATGATTCTCCGGTTTGCAATGAACTGCTCCACAAAGAACCCGGCGAAGTTCGTTAAAGGTATGGATGGATCCCCTTGGAAGAGAGTAGAACCAAGAAGCTTGCCCTTTGAGGGTAATGGAAAGACGACAAAGCGGTGTGAGCTTGTGGATATGCATGATAGTCCCAGAATGGTCGATGTGTTGGTGGGCCCCATCATAGGAATCAATGCTCGAAGCTTGAAACCCACGGAATTGGAATGGTTTCATAAAGGTGAGGACTCTCATAACCGCTGATGTGGGTGAAGATGATTTCTATCTTGAAGGTGAAATTCATCTTATATTAAGCGACTTGAATGTCATGGATTAACAAGATGAGCATGTGTGTGAAGCTATCAACATAATCGGTGGATTAGTAATTGAGCCGACGATGGATGAGTGGAACTAGCGGTGTCAAGGAGATCGCATGGTACGCTGAGGAACCCAACGGAGGATTAGCGTTTTGACCTCTTCCTCGCAACGACCGATCTTGGGAGTATGTTTGCCGTAGTAAGGCCGTTGTAGTCCTTGCAAAAGTGGATCATCTTATTTTGAGACCTCCATTCGACCTGGACAATCTTCCAAAGAGATTCGCCTCAACATGGTCATGCCTATCGGGAGTGAGCAAAATGGTATGTGAGAATGACGGAGTGGAGGATCGGCTGACGAGTGCTTTGGCCATAACGTGGATTCTGAAAATTGTGGTTGAAGGTTTTTCTTCCACGACGGCGCCAAACTATGCTGAAAACCAGGTAGAGTGAAAGTTTACTTTCTTTGATTAGTCCAAAGACACGTAATTAAAGAGCAACAGAGACACCAATTTTTTAACGTGAAAATCTCAAAAGAGGGAAAACCACGGCCTAGCCCAAGAAAAGCTTCCACTATGTATCGTTTGAATACAAAGTCTTCGATAACGATTACGTAATTGCATATGAGGGAGGAAAATTATGTAACAACGATCGTTGTGTAATTATGGTAGTGGAGATGCGGGGACAATTAGATGAAGGTGGCGTGATGGTGATGACCGTCGAGCGGGTGACTTGTTTGAGGACCTGCTTGAGCTTCTTCTTCCTCCTGTTTTCCTCTTCTTCTTGCTCTGCTCTCTTCTTCCTTGTTCTGCTTTTCCTTTTCTTCCTGCCTTACTCTTCCTGCTTGTTCCTCCTCTTCTTCCTTGTTGGACTCTTCCTCTCTTCCTGTTGACTCTTCTTCCTCTTCTTCCTGTTCTGACTCTTCTCTTCTTCATGTGACTCTTCCTCTTCTTCCTTGACCTCCTCTTCTTTCACTTCATTTATTCTTTACTTTTTCCTCCTTCATGTGAGGAATGAAGGCTTATTTATGACGGAGGAGGGTATTCAGAATTCATGTAGGCCCATACCACTCCCTCGACGGACTGACGGATGATTCCTTTGATCATTTGATTTTGAGCATTTGATGCCCAAATAAAGTCAGAATTATGAGATCTTAGGCTCATTAGATCCGGCTCGTCGAGACGCTCGATTGACTATAAACACCCCATATTTGAGAGCTGCTTTGGGATTTAATTGATGTCCCAAAGATTCCAAATGATATTTTAAGTCTTGATCTCGACGGTTTTGACTCAAAATCATATAGCTTTCGACATCAAGATTTGTGCTTTGACTGGTGGTATTTTGAGAGCCATATCAATTTTAATTTTATTTCATATTTTATATTTATTTTTATATTATTTTTAAAATATATTTGCGTAGTGTGTTTTTAAGCAATTTTCATTGATTATTTTTAAAGACTCTCAAAATAATTTTAGATATTTTAAATATTTTTAAAAACATTATAACTTTTAAATATATTTTATTTAAATTTAAAACTTAATTAAAACAAAAAAAATAAAAAATAAAAATGATTTTAAACAATCCCTTAAATAATGGAAACAGATATAACGGATAGAAGGGCACAAAATTGAATTATTCCAATGAACCCGAACATCAAAACGCACGTGCGAGGAGCAAATATATAGCATCTTTTGAGCAAAAATTTCAACTAGAAATATCAAGAGACAACACAACTATAACATTTAAGTATGCCTACTAAAACTATATTATAAAACCAAAGTTTGAACCATTAACGTACTATAATTGCTTGAGAGTTCCTAGATTTCTATAAAGAGCCAACCGCTCGAGTCCAATAACAAGAAGACCTTTATTTGCTAAGTTTAAGAGTTTTTTCTGATTAAAAGTTTTACTTTAAAAGTATTTCTTGAAAATTTATTTCTTTTGAAAGCGCTAAACGAAATTTTTAGTGAGATGAGCTAAAACTCAATTTCAAAAGACACTATTCAAACGTATCAAAATTAAAATTCACTCCTCAAAAGCAAAACGCAAAAAAGACAGCAAATCTCACATGAGTTCTAATGCTAACAATAGTAACAAATGAATTGGAGTTAGTCACTCACCACTATATTATTTTGTTCCCAACAAACATTGTACATAATAGATGTCATAAAGATGAGATGAAAAGTCTGTTTATGATATCTTTCTCATTATTTTATTTTTCATACTAATGCCATATGTCCATTTAGATATTGCTTCTTTGATGCCCTTCTAAAAAATTTCATGATGAAAATCTATTTTTGAACTTCAAATTTATAAAAGTATGGTTGTTGAAAGAAAGTTGTTATTTTACTTTTTTTTTTAACTTTTCTCAAAATTTCATAGAAGAGTCGTTAAGCCAGAATTACTTAAATGAAAAATACTTAGGCTTCATTTGGGAGGGCTTTTTTAGTGTGTTTTGCATTTGAGAATGTGAATTTCTGATTTTGATACTCGTTTGAATAATTAATTGCTTTATCTCAAAAAGTCTCTTTTTCAAGTTAAAGACAAATAGGATTTTAAACAATCAAAAGAAAATGAAAACTTAAACTATCTTTAATCTCATATGAGAGTCACATTTGCATAAAGAAAGCTATTGGAAGAAGCCCTTTTAAAAATAAATAAATAAATTCACTCAAGTAACCACTCTGCTAGATGAAACCATATGAGACTTTTTATCAAAGAGTAAAAAGGCCACTTAACATTAAGAAGTCTTCAAATCAAATTCAACTTACATTTGGTGTTTAATGATGAGAATGATAGATAAAAGGTTTGTCCCACTTTTTCCCTTTAAAGGTGATGGAGCAAGAGATTATGTGCATTTTCTAAATGTTATAAAAAAAGATATAATGCAACTACTATGTTAGGTGATGAAGAATTGTTGTTCTTAATGGTTGGAATTTGTCCGACTTGCAATTCTAATTTACTAATTACTTTCACAATTTCTCAAATATTTTATGTCAATCTTTTAATAAATTTCTGATAATAGACAAAGATGTCCCTAAATAATTTAAAAAAAATATTTGTCTAGATGCCAAACTAATTTCATAGCCTAAGAGTATTATAAATATGTGTAGGGAAGCAAACAATATGTTTGCAATGGTTTATACATAGTTCATGCAATAGTGAAGTAATTGAAAAGATTTATGTAAAGAGTAAAGTTATGTTCCCAATTCAATGAAAACGATGAATGAAGAAAATTTGGTTAGATGAAATGAAGGGATAAGCATCAAAAAATATTTTTATACATAAAATTATGGGAATAGTCTATGACAATAAAGAGCAAATGAAAGAAATGCCAATCTTAATTTTAATCCGCTAGTATAATTTAAGAACACATTCATTGTACAACTTATCATAATTTGTTACTATTGTTGCGTGCTAGAAAACCAGTTACGGTAGAGTGAAAGTTTACGCCTTAATTTTGTTGTGAAATCCATCACACACATATGTATTTAAAGAGTGAACAAGTGAAAAAACTCAAGATTTTACGTGAAAACCTCAAAAGAGGGAAAAATCACGAGCCTAACCCAAGTAAAATCTTCAACTAATGTTTTGAGTACAAAATCTTCTATAATGGGATTACAAGATTGCATAGAAGGAAACAACAACTATGTAGTCACATTCGGATAATAGTGAGAAGATGATGGTGAACAAATGGGAGGACATCAACCTGATGATGAAGATCATCATGATGGAGATCGAGATTGACGATGAGGATCGTGGCGGCCGACGGCACCCGTGCGTGGTTGACAATCCGAGTGGTGGCGGATTGTGCTTGGAGGATCTTCAAGCTTTGTTCTCTCTTTCTCTTGCTTGTTAGATCCAAATCCAAGACGCTTCGATTTATTATAAAACTCCATGTTTAAGAGCTATTTATGGATTTAACCGATATCCCAAAGTTTAAAATGATATTTTAAGTGCTTTATCTACTAGTTAACCGAGGATCAACTGCTGACATCAAGATTCGCTTCAAAGTAATTTTCTATATCATTATTATTTTGATGACATTATCTCAATCATCCAAAAATATATATATTAATATTTAAAATAGCTGATTCTTCAATTAAATTTGTCCATTAACCATTCATTTTGAGAAGATTTTCATGTAAGTCAAGATTATGATGTGCGCGTGGGTTGCTGGATGTGCGCAGCAGACAAAGATTTTAATTAACCATCATATTGAGGCATCCACCTAGCGCTGGCACGAGCTGGTGCGGCGATGATCGTCGGCGACGAAATGGCGAGCCGCGAGCTAGGGCGGGCTGCGCAGGGTGGGCAGGGCTGCCACGAGAAGCGATACTTGTTATCTATAGTTGCATTGGAATATAGTCGGCATGCCCATAAATAGTTATATTATAGGCGGTGTACTTTGCATGCTTGTGAGGATTCATGAAAGGGTTTGGATCAGCCTTAGAGATTTCTCATGTAAGAAATATTTATACATACAAATTTTTTATTTATTTATTTGAGAGTCTATAGTTTTCAAAAAATAAGCTCCTAAGATTAACTATATTCTAAATATATTTGAGGATACCTATATTTTGTATTCATAAGTATAACTTAGTGGTCACTTCTAATATTATGGTAGCTCTAAAATATAAAGCGTAAAGTATTATTATTGTTGCATGCTAGAAAATCAATGATAGAATAAAATTTGTCATGAATCCAAACACACAATGATGTTTGAGGAATTAATAAGAAAATTCCGAATTTTTACGGAAAACCTGAAAATAGAAAAAAAAATCACACACTAGAAATCTTCCATTATGTATCATTTGAGTACAAAGTTTCTCGATAACGGATTACGAATTGTATATGAGAAGGGTTGACAATGAATCGAATCGACAACAACAAAAGCTATAGTCACGCTCTGCTCAAATGCAGTGGTAGTGAGATGGTGAACAATGGGCCACCAACGAATGAAGATCGGGTGATGAAGCAAGATTTGGCGATATCTGGCGACGACCGACGATGATGGTACGGGCGTGGCCGCGGCGGGTCGGTGATGATGACCCACGACGATGGTTGAAGCTTAGGTCGGCGATTCAGGCGGACGACCGACGACAAGATCGACGACGATGAGGATCGAGTGGGTGACGGTATGGCGGTGGTTGGTAACCAACGGAGGTCGACCACCTTCGAAAGTAACGATTATGCTTGGAGGATTTTCAAGCTTTTAGAGCTCTCCTCTCTTTGCTCTCTCCCCATGAAGAATGATGCTATTTATAGAATGAGAGTGACATTTATAAATACATGAAAAATCTGAACCACTCTACTCCATCGGACGACTCAAAATGATTCCTTTGATTATTTGATGTATTTTAAGTATTTAAATGCTCAAATGAAGTTAATTATGAGATCTTGGGCTGTTAGATCCTCCATCAAGACGCCGATTTAACTATAAACACTCCATGTTTAAGAGCTATTTAAAGATTTAAATATCCCAAAGAATGATATTTTAAGTTTTGATCTCTAGTTTTAACTTAGGATCAACTTGCTTTTGACATCAAGATTCGCTTTGACTAGTAGTATTTTAAGTGTCATATCGCTTCCCTATTTTGGATGACATTATCTCAATCATCCAAAAATATATACACCAAATTCTTGAAAATAATAAATTCTTCAGTAAAATTTGCGGGTCCACTAACCATACATTTTGAGAGAATATATTTTCATGGGAGCACAAGATTATGATAAGTAAGTGTGGTCAGATATATTAGTATGCTGGGCATGTTTGGTTATGGACCCATCCCATTTACTTGCTGCAGTGCACCATGGCAGAAAGCGCACTGATGAGGGATTTTGTCCGTTTTGGTCCATTTTGGTATTTTACATTTTCACCCATTTTTATGATTTTCTTTGATTTTTTACCTTTTGCCCCTATATGGGTTCTATAAAATCCCCTGTAGAGGAAGGCACACACCTCATATGCTCTGTTCCTCTTCTTCTTAAGAGAATTGAGGCGATCATCCGTAGTTCATTGAGGCTCTATTTTCCCTAGCTGTCCTCGTCGGGACCGTCACGGGTTGGAGGCGATCAAGGCCCATAGTTCATCTGGAGATTTTCCCTCGAAGAAGCGTCCCGTCCTCTGAAGCCGGGTTGAAGGTGATCAAGGCTCATAGTTCATCTGGGAGCTCGGTTTTCCCTCGAAGAGGCATTAAGTGTCCTCGTCGAACCAACCGGTTGGGCGATCAAGGCCGTAGTTCATCGTGAGCTCGATTTTTCGAAGAGCGTCAGCTGTCATCGTCGGACCGGGTTTGGAGGTGATCAAAGTTCATCTGAGGCTGATTTTCCCTCAAGAGCGTCAAACTATCTCGTCGACGTCGGGTTTGGAGGTGATCAAGGCCAGTAGTTCATACTTTTTCTTGTCGGAAATTAGATTTCTTGAAACTCCAATGGATGGTTTTAATAGTTGACAAGCGCCAAGATGGGAAATGTTTGGAACCATCGTTGAAGCTTCAAAAATTGATAGATAATTTCATAGTATCATTCTCCATGATGTTACTTGATATGTTAACTTGCATGGAAGGGTATATCGAATCGTGAGGATTTTGACCCATCAGATTGTTTGTCAAAGTGTTACCGTTAACTTGTATGGAAGAGGAATTGGAGATTTTGACTATCGAATTGTTTGTAGTGTTATCATGGCGTTAACTGTATGGAAGAGGTTCGATTTTGACTTTATCCGAGGTTGTTGTGAGTGTTACGATGCGTTAACTTTGTATGGAAGAATTGAATTATCTGAGGATTTTGACCTATCGAGGTTGTTTGTCGAGTGTTACGATGGCGTTAACTATGGAAGAGGTCGAATTGAATCCGAGAATTTTGACTATCCGTTGTTTGTCGGATCGATGGCGTTAACACTATGGAAGAGGTCGATCAAATCCCGATTGATCATATCTGTGAACATAATGTGAGTTGTGCATTTCTTAAGTAGGAAGATTGAAATGAAGAAGATCATTTATGCAACAAACTTGTAAGAAAAAGTCATAAACTCATTACTTTGATAATGTTGGTGATACAATATTATCATAAGATAATAAGAGGAATGAGATAAATTTTTAGAGAGTTAACAAAAGACAAGGGTGGAGAGGAAAAGACAAGCGAGGATTAAAAATTAAAGATATTTATGCACCAAAATTACATATAATACTTTGAGACCTCATGTTCCAAGTTTTAGGGAAGATTTTTTCCTCGGATCTTTGATCATAGCTTGGTTGGTCATCGATAATGAAAGCGAAGTAAATCTTTTACGAAATTGTTGTCTCCACGAACACTCCAACCCCAATGAGTTTGAAATTTCATCTTAAGATGAAATGCAGTGATAGCACCAAAGATTGATTGGAGGGTCTTCCAAAGATAGCGTTGTATCTTTTGACTTGACCACTATGAATTGAGGAGTGAGTGACTTGTTGAGGAAATTCTCCGAGAACAAGGAAGGGTGATTGTCCCCTCCACCTTATGCAGGCGATTATCAAACCCATATAATGGTCACCGGGTTGAAGTTTTCCTTAACCTTGCCAGAAAGGTGGAGTAAAATAAAATATCAACGGAACTCCCATTATCAAAATTCTCATATAACGGTCACCCGTCCATAGCTTGATGACAAGAGGATCTTGATGCACTTGGACTCCTTCCAATTCTGAGTCATTAAAAGTGATGGGATGATTAATACAAGATTTTTTTAACTCCTGCTCTTCAAAGGTGGCGATGAAGACTTGATTAGATAGTAGTGGCCCCTCACGCAATTTCAATTTCTCCAACTATTTGGTGACTATTGTGTTGTTTCTGTGATGATTGTCCCGGTTGCCCCCCAGTTGGAGTTATGTTTGCTTGAGTTGATTGGTTCTTCATAAATTGATGTAGATATCCCTGTTGAATGAGCCTCTCGATCTCTTCTTTAAGTTGCTTACACGCCTCTGTAGTATGTCCACGACTTCGGTGGAAGTGATAATATTGCTCACGATTTCACGAATTTGGTTTATGGATGTGGCCACTTAATGGTCTCTTCATCTCGAATGGCCATCAAGGCGTTAACACGAGATGTGTTGATGGCGTGTATTCCTTTTCCGATTGTGGTTGTCGTTGATGTGGGGGTGGAGGAGATCATGATGGCCTTTGTTGCTTCTTTTGATGGGATTGTTGATCGCATTCCACAGGGCACTTTTACTTTTTCTGATATTATTCAAATTATTTTGATGGGCATTAATAGCCTCATCATGAAATTTCCACATGGTGAACCAAGTCGACATATGAAGCGGACGTATCTCGCGTGGTAAGTAGAAAGGCCGAGAGCCCTCGAGGAAAACTCCTCTTAGTAAGGAGTATTTGGGTAGCTTCAGGAGAACCTCAAGTATTCTTTAAGTGATTCACCTTCATTTTGATGATGCACGAGAGATGAGAAGAATCTTTAATGATATTCCGGTTTGCAATGAACTATTCTACAAAAATCTTGGCGAGTTTGCCAAAGGTATGGATAGATCCCCTTTGGAAGGGAGTAAAACCAAGTGCGGGCATGACCCTTGAGGGTGACTGGAAAAACTTGACAAAACAATGTGTGTCGTCGATATGCATGATGGTTACGTAGTGATCGATATGTTCATATGGGTCGTTGCCCATCATAGGAATCGATACTGAAGCTTGAAACTAGAATAGGATGTTGAAGAATAGCTTTAAGGTGAGACTCCTCATATCCATGTGAGGGAAGGATGATTTATGTCTTTAAGGTGAAATTCGTCTTGCATTAAGCATTGTAATTTTGCATGTATAACATGACGAGTGAAGTTAACAGGAAGAGAACATGCCAAACTACCAATATTGATGGATTAGCGGTATTGTACAATGATGGAGTAGTAGAACTAGCGTGTTAAGGAGATCACATCACGGCGGAAGTGGAGGCACTTTATTCGAGGAAGGGATTAGCATTTTGACCTCCCCAGCTAACAATCGATCTTGGGGAGATGTGTTTTTTTTAGTAGTAGGCTCATGGTCCTCGTAAAAGTTGGATTCATCTCATTTTGAGACTCTTCCATTCGGCCGATCTTCTAGAGATTCTATGCGCCTTCAAACGGTCATGCCTATCGAGGGAAGTGAGGCGAGAAGATTGGCATCTTGGTTCAAGGATTGGTTTTAGAGTGGCGGAGTTGGGCGGGATGCTCCGTTGTTTATAGTATTGCGCTATTGGCCATAATGCGTGTTCACGATTGTGATTGAGGATTCTCTTCCACTGTCAAAGCATTGCGTCTAGAAAATCGATTGCGGTAGAATAAAAAATTTGCGCTTAGCTTTGTTGCGGAATCCAGCACACACACACAGATGTTTGAGGAATCAATAAGAAAACTCAAATTTTTTACGTGAAAAATCTCGAAAGAGGGAAAAAAAAAATCAGGCGCTAGTAAAATCTTCCACTATGTATGTTTGAGTACAAAATTTCCGATAACGAGATTACAATTGTATATGAGAAGAGCGACAATGAAATCTCAGTCAGACAACAATGATTATATAGTCCGCGTTGAGTTGCTTGTTGTTAGTGGTTGTAGATGATGGTGAATAGTGGGGGTCAGCGACTGATGATGAAGGTCATCGTGGTGATAACCGGCGAAGATGGTCGGGGATGGTCGGCCCGGTGACCGACGATGGTAATCGGCGGCGGTGACCGGCGTTGGTGGTTGGCGATGATGACCGGCGACGATGGTTGATGCGGCAGTGGCGGCAGCGGTGGTCGGCAGTAACGGCCGGACGAGATTGGCGGCGATGAGGGTCAGCGGTATGCAGCGCGGCGGTGGTTACGAGGTGGTCGGCGGCGTCAGTGGTGGCGATTAT
This sequence comes from Cymbidium sinense, assembly GCA_021442155.1. NCBI lineage: Eukaryota > Viridiplantae > Streptophyta > Magnoliopsida > Asparagales > Orchidaceae > Cymbidium > Cymbidium sinense. Next base: position 87,375,290 of record CM038226.1, on the reverse strand, counting down.
GCTTGGAGGATTTTCAAGCTTTAGAGCTCTCCTCTCTTTTGCTTTGGGCTCCCTCATGAAGAATGAGAATTTATAGATTAGATGAGTGGCGTTTACGTAAATACATGCAAAATCCGAACCACTCCACTCCATCGGACGACTCAAAATAATTCATTTGATCATTTGATGTATTTTAAGTATTTGAGTGCTCAAATGAAGTCATAATTATGAGATCTTGGGCTTGTTAGATACGGCTCATCAAAACGTTTGATTTGACTATAAACACACCATGTTTAAGAGCTATTTAGAGATTTAACTGATATCTCAAAGTTTCCAATGATATTTTAAGTGCTTGATCTTGGCTAGTTTCAACTTAGGATCAACTTGCTTTTGACATCAAGATTCGTGCTTCGACTAGTAGTATTTTAAGTGTCATATCAATTATTAGTGCTTTAAGCGAGGTGAGGATTTACATGTAACTCATAGAGTCATTATGTATTAATATTTTAAATATTTAAATTCTTATATTTTTTACATAATATTTAGAGGTTAAATAACATCAAAATATATATATGAAAATATATATTTCACTTTAGTTGAGTTAATGTTACTTATATTTTTGATGTAATTTTGAGATTTGAGTCTTATATAAATAAAAATGAATATTAGAGTGTTGGATATATAGATGAATAAGAATCGAAGTTATACTTATATTTTATTCGAAAGTATTCTAAAATATATAAATATTTTTTATTTTTTCAATCATGACTAGTAGTAATATATTTAGTCGCATTTTTTGTTGTTATATTCACATTTTTTCTGTAAAATTGGAACTTGTTTGACTGATTTATTTTCATATTTTTACATAAATATTGAATAAATAAATATTGAGTGCTAAAAAATTAGTTATGGTAGAGTGAAAGTTTACGTCTTAGCTTTATTGTGAAATCCAGTACACACATATGTATTTAAAGAGTGAACTAAAAAACTCTAGAATTTTTACGTGAAAAATCTTGAAAAGAGATGAAAAATCACGGGGCCTAACCCAGTAAAAATCTTCCACTATGTATCTATTTCCAGTACAAAATCTTCCCGATAATGGGATTACAGTGTATATGATAAAGGAACAACGACCATGTAGTCGTGTTGTGGTAATCATGGTAGCAGATGATGGCGAAACAAGCGAGGAATGGCCCGGATGAAGGTCGTCATGATGGAGGGCAGAGGTTGGACGGCGAGAATCAACCCGGCGGCCGGCGGTGTTGATGACCGTCAGTGGTGGCGCGATTGTCAGAGGATCTTCAAGCTTTGCGCTCTCTCTCTCTTGCTTGCTCCCCTCATGAGAATGAGATTATTTATAGATTGAAGAGTGGCTCTATAAATAAATACACGCAAATTACTCCACTTCATGGACGACTCAAAATGATCCCTTTGATCATTTGATATATTTTAAATATTTGAATGCTCAAATGAGGTCAGAATTTTGAGATTTTGGGCTTGTTAGATCCGGCTCGTCGAGATGCTCGATTTAACTATAAACACTCCATGTTTGAGAGCTTTTTAGGGGTTTAACGGATATCCCAAAATTTTCAATGATATTTTAAGTTCTTGATTTCGACCAGTTTCAACTTCGGATCAATTTACTTTTAACGTCAAGATTCGTGCTTCGACTAGTAGAATTATCGGTGTCATATCAATAAATATATTTAGTCATAAACTTTGGAACACAAATGTTAATTGCAAGTTTTAATTAGCATAGCTTAATAAAATAGATGTAGAATATACGAAGAAAAAAAAATCAATTCAAGCCTTTGAGGTAATTAATTCATATTTATCCAACATCACAAATAGAAAATATTCAATTGAGATAGAAAGGCATATCTCAAATATTCTCCCACTTCTTTAAATATGTTAAGAAGACTAGTAAAAAAATCAAACAATAACGTAAGATATGAAATTGAATCTGTAAAAGAATCTAATGTAAGTTTTATAGATTTGAATGAATTTAATTGCAATTTCTAAAAATTAATAATTAGTATGGCAGAACATATGTCGCTATCGGGGTCCAAATAATAATAATAATAATAATAATAAAATAAAAAATATGTCCACTGGTTGTTGGGCGAATGGCGATATCATTTCCTCTTTACGGTATTTTGCTTGCATCGCGAAATTTTGCCATTGCGTTTGTGTTTTTTTTTTTTGTTATATATATATATATATATATATATATATATATATATATATATATATATATATATATATATATATATATATATATATATATATATATATATATATATATATATATATATATATATATATTAAGCTTTAATGATAAATTAAATGTATGAGCATCCGCTTTAAATGCACATTATCGCATTGAGAGCGCTCAATCGATAAAACCCTTCACTCTCAATCGATAAGGCCCAAAGTCCTAATTGCATCTATGTTTATCTAACTATATATATAAAAATCTACTCAAAATGCATTTTGGCAACTGAGGCGATGGCTCTAGGGTTTCCTTCTTCCCGTCAGCTCTGAATGGATTTTTAGTTTGATTTCTTACTTTACTTTTCGATTTGGTGGTTTGTTCCATGGATTGGCCTGCTTGCTCTAGTTTCTCCATCTCCGACTTCGGCCGAAGGCCTTGTTCTGTGTTTTTTATGCCCTAACTTTGGTCGTTGGGCGTATTTGTTTTTTTTGGTCATGGATCTCTCGCAACATTGAGTTCACAGGGAAAATTCAAACAATGTCTCATTAGCCTATATCCCTTCTTCGGATCCTGAAGTTTCATTCTGAGGCTGAACTTGTAGAGGGTCAGAAAGAATGGGAGCTCTCACTTGTCGGGCATGCGATTGGTAAACGTCCCTATTATGGTTCTCTTTTGGCTGTAATGAAATGAAAGTGGTCTTTCAAAGGGCATCTTGACTTGCTTACACTGGAGGGGGATTTCTTTTTTTTTTCCGTTTCTCATGTAAGGAAGATTTTGATCTTGTGTGGGATAGTGGCCCTTGTTTCCTCAATGGAAGGTCGTTCATTTTCAAGAAATGGTCTTGAGATTTTAAACCGATCAAGGAAAATTTTTTAGAAATTTCTGTGTGGATTAAGCTTCCAAATCTGTCATTGTGCTGCTGGAATGAAGAGGGATTCTCCAAAGTTGCTAGCAAAGTGGAGATTCCTCTTGCGATGGACAACCTCACGACATTCAAATCTACACTTACATTTGCTCGTATCTGCATTCAAGTTCGTCCTTCCTCCATGCTTCCTGACTTTGTGCTTTTGAATCTGAATGGGGTGAAGTATGAGCAACCTGTTGTTTATGATTGGAAACCTAGCGCTTGTCCTAAGTGCTCAACCTTTTCCCACGATCCTTCGAGCTGTCCACTAAATCCATCCCCGTCCTCCTACAAGGGGGCACAGTGGAAGCAGAAGGCCTCAAACCTTTCCCTCCCGACCACCCATGGGTGTTGCCCCTACCATTCCCACAGTTGCTAGCACACCTCCCCCGGCCCAAACCATTCCAAATGAGGACCCCTCTTCCTTGGTGGCTGAGCAAGCTCTCCTTGAGATCATCCCTCCACACATACAAACCTCGTTAAATGACCTTAATAAACTTCTGACACAATCTCCCCCCACCTTAGATCTAGATGAGCCCGATCCTGCCTTAAATGAGGAGATGACTGAGTCTCATACCTCATTTATTCTTAACTCCGCTTATACTATAACCACCCGCTCGGCAGCTGCCTCTCCTCCCAAATCTTCATCCACTAGATCCCAAGAGTCTATCCCAAAAAACTCTAGGGAAGCCTTCCTTGGAGAAAGACATTCTCAAATCCCCTAATAATGCCTCCTTCCTTATCCAAAAGACAAAGAAGTAAGGCAAAAATCATTAATTGGTTGCCATGTCTCTCCCCAAACTAGGAAGCTGGAATGTGAGGGGTTTGTTGGCAGAAGGTCGGATTCGTGACTGCACTCGTATTATCAAGGAAATCCACCTTGATATGTTTTGTCTCTTGGAAACCAAGATAAATTCAGGTTCCCTTGTCAACCATGCCTTTAAGAAGAAACTTACCTTGTTCTCTTCAGAAGACGGCTGTGATAACTTTGATCGGTGTTCTGGTGTTCGAATTTAGCTAAAATGGAACCCGGAAGTCCTCTCCTTTAATCCCACCATCATAAATTCTCAACTCATTCATGAAAAAGTATGTCTTTCCTCCAGCCAAAATTTCTTTATTACTTGGATCTATGCTCATAATGTTCTAGTGAAAGACTAAGCTTTGGAAAACTCTTCGCCATATTTCTGCCATAATGAATGAACCTTGACTGATCCTTGGGGACTTCAATTGTATTCTTTATTCTCATGAGAAGATGGGAGGTAATTCTATTCCCCTAACTAGTTATCGATTTCAAAGATTATGTTAACGATGCTGGGTTAATGGATCTTACTAGCTCTGGGCTTTTCTTCACATGGTCTAATCTTCAGGTAGATAATCCAATAAAGAAAAAGATAGATAGAGCTATGTGTAATTCCTTCTGGTTGGATATTTACCCTTCCTCCTCTTACAAGGTGTCTTCTCCTTTATCCTCGGATGACTCTCTGTTAATCATATCTCTTATCAATCAGTATCCAAGGAAACATTATTTTATCTTTCGAAATTATTGGGTCCATCTCCCTAATTTTCATACTCTGGTAAAGGCGGCTTGGTCAAATTTCGTTTATGGGGATCCTATTATGGTTCTTTTCAAAAAGTTACAATCGGTTAAAAAGGCCCTCAAAAATCAAAAGCTGGATTCCTCTCCTCTTGAGCAGTAAATCTTGAATCTAAAAGCTGATCAGGAGATGTTTGTGAAGCTTCTTGAAAGTGAGCCCACTAATGCCTACTATATCCATAACATGAATGAAATTAATTCTAAATACCAAGAGGCAGTTAGAATGAAGAGTCTATGGGTGAAGCAAAAGCTAAAATATCGTGGCTTTCTCATGTCTGATGATGGTCTCAAGTTCCTTTACTGCTCTATAAAGGAATGGCGGAATAATATCAGATTAACTCCCTCATTGTGGAGAGGGGTACTATCTCCTTGCCTGATATGGCTACTGAAATTTGTCTCTACTATTCAAACCTCTTCAATAAACATTACCCTGATAATTTGTCTTGCTCGGACATCCCAGCTGGCTCCACCATTAACCTCTCCCATTTGGATGAAATTGGTGAACCTATCACTGACATGGAGATTATTAAGGCTCTTCACAGTATAAATGAAACAAAACACCTAGCCCGATGGTTTTACTTCCAAGTTTTTCATTCACTATTGAGAAATTGTTAGCAAACAATTCTTGTTAGCTGCCCACCACTTTTTCAGTACTCGGAAATTGCTTGAGGCTTTCAAGCATAGCGTTATTACCATAATTCCAAAAATTAAACATTCAAACACATTAACAGACTATAGACTAATCTCTCTTTGCAATACATTTTATAAAGTGATTGCCAAAGTCATTGTTACTAGACTCAAGCCTTTCTTCCCCTCTAGTATTCATCCTGTCCAGTCTGCTTTCATTAAAGGAAGAGATATTGTTGATAATATTGCGGTGGCCCATGAAATTTGTCTTGATTTTGATAGCAGACGGTCTCACAATCACTTCTGTGCTAAGATTGACCTTCATAAGGCCTTTGATAGTGTTAATAGAAGAATTGTCATGTAGAGGCTGCTTCATAAGGGGTTTCCCAAGGTGTTTGTGGACTGGATTGAAGGCTGTATTTCAGACATCCCATTTTCTATCATCTTGAATGGCAATTAGAGGGATTCTTTAAATCTTCCAATGGTTTAAGGCAGGGATGTCATCTTTACCCTTTTCTTTTTGCTAATGTAATAGATATCTTCTCCTATCTTCTCGAGAGGAAAGTAGCAGATTCTTCCTTTAAACTGATCGCTGCAGGTAACTACTTTATCTCTCATCTTCTTTTTGTTGATGATATTTTAGTTGTTGGTGAAGCTGAGCCTTCCTCTGCTGAGGCACTCAATGAAGTCTTGAGGTGTCTTTTTTCCCTAACAGGTCTCAACGTGAACCATGCTAAATCCCAAATATGTTTTCTAATTCATATGGGGTTTCAAGTAATATATGCAATATCCTGAATATGGAGGTGGGAAAATTCCCCCTTAAATATCTTGGTCTCCCCCTAGCAGCGGGTCCTCTCAAATCTATCCACTTTTCTGCTCTTCTTGATAAGCTAACAAATTGGCTAGCGGGTTGGAAATCAAAATGGCTTTCTTATGGGGGTAGATCCAACTCATCCGTTCCTCCATAAATAGCTACCTTACCTACTTACTCCAGGCTCTTGTGATTCCTAAGTATATTCTCAAAAAAATTACCTCTCTTACTACGAAATTCTTTTATCATAGGGACGTGGTTAAAAAGATGCACCCCATCTCCTGGTTTAAGACAACCTTACCTAGAGACAAGGGTGGCACCGGGTTGGTTTCTATCAACAACCTCAATGTCTTATGCAAAACTAAGGTCTTGTGAAAATTGTTCCATCATTCTTCATCTTTACCTGAATGGAGCAGGAAAAAATATGGCTTTATTTGGAAAAAAAATACATTGCTCCTCAGCACTATGGAGAGAGCTCCATCTTTGTGCCATAAGATTTAAAAGGAATTTACTTTACTCTGTTGGTGACGGTAGCTGATTCTCCCTCTTCTTTGATCCCTAGTGCAAAGGTAAATCTATATTTGAGTTATGTGGGGCTGAATGTTTCTCCCTGATCAGCCTTCCTAAGGACTCTACTCTTAGTGGGCTGATCAGGAATGGTGCTGTAATACGACTTATTCTGAGGGTTTTGGACACAAATCATTAAGCAAATAACCTTACATTCAGGCAAGACATCATTCGTTGGAATGGCGAGACTGTTTTGGGAATAAATATGCTCTGAGGAATATGTATGATTCTCAACCGTCAATGGATTGGTCAAATGATATTTGGTTTAAAGGGTATGCTATAAACTTTACTATTTTTTGCTGGATGACCATTCAAAATGATCTCAAAACTTCTAATGTGCTTTTTTGAAGAGGCCTTGGCTCTATCTTGGATTGTACTTTATGTAATTCTAAAAAAGAATCACATGCTCACCTATGCTTTGGCTGCCCCTACTCTCTAAGCATTATCAAGTCTGTTTTGCCTAATGGTAGTTTCTTTCTTTTCCACCCGACACTTCATACTATTCTGTCAGCTACTTCCCTAATGGACCATAAAGTCTTGAAGAGACTTTACTTGCTAATTGTGGCGGTGTCGGTCTATACTATTTGGTGTGAGAGGAATAAAAGGTTGTTTGCTAACCAATGTTGTTCTCTAAATATCATCTCTCTTTCAATTAAAGTTAAAGTGGCAGCAAAAATTTTTCGTTGGCCTATGATAGACTCTTGGCCTCTTGAGGTTAGAAGAATGCTGAAAAATTGGACAAATTTTGGGAATTCTATTATTCTTGATCATCCCCCATAGTTGGGGTGTTTTTTTTTTGAGCTCTTCTTCTTTGCTTTTGGCCTTTCTATTGATGCTTTTGTGGTGTATTGTTCTTATGGCTATTTCTTTCCAATGTGCTTGTTGCTATTTTTTCTGCGAATACTTGTTGTGCTGGGAGTTCTTGTATGGACTACAGGAAGTCATTCTTCGCTTGGGTTTTTGATCTTGTTCATGCGTCTGTTGGGCCACTGCTGTTTCGGGTGTCTTCTGTTAAAGCTTTTGTGGTGTCATGTTGTTTTGGCTGCTTCTTTCCTATGTGCTTGCAGTAGTTCCTGTGATTACTTATTGTGCTGGGAGCTCTTGTATGGCCCTCAGGAAGATAATCCTTGTTTGGGTCGTTGATCTTACGCATTCTTTGAGCCACTTCTTGGTTTGCTATTTTTTTTACGCAATGCTCACGTGTTTATTCTTGATCGTTGCTAGCTAGTGCTTATGGGTTCCTTTGAAGCTGTGTGATTTTTTTTTGAATGGATGATGATGAGACAGATGATGCTCGGTTCTATACCTTGGCTTCTAGCAGCTTTTGGTGCTTCCCCCTGGATGGACTACATCTGCAACCTGGAACAGCTTTCTTTACCCTGCGGGGATCTCTTTTTCTTCAATATGGATTCCGTTTTCATTGGCGAGCAGATGTCGTCAACCGTTGCTAGCTCTTTTTGGGGTTAATTGACCTGTGTTTGTTGTTGTCCGCTTATGTTTTGGTCTCTGAGTCTATTGAGCTGTTGCTCTGCTAGTTGTTTTTTTTGTTAACTTGTTACAGTTTTTTTTTCGACTCCTGGTTTAACTTATACTTGTAATTTGTTACCTTACACTTTGAAATAAAATTGGGCTTCACCCTCAAAATTTTCAAATATATATATATATATATATATATATATATATATATGGAATTTGTTCAAACAATTACTTTTTGTTAAATAATATATCAGCATATTATATTTCTTTTTTTACATTTTAAATGAAATTAATAAAAGTGAGCTTCCAGAAGTAGTTAAAATAGCGCCCACTGCTTTTTCGCCCTTAACTTTTTGCCATTGAATAACTTTACGATCTTTTGACAAATACAATTATAGTCAAACAAAAATACAAATCATTTATCTCCACAATATGAATCTAATGATTTCACAATTATTTAAGTTTGACATCATTAAATAAAAAATATTTATAAAAATATAAAATAATTAAAGAGGATCATTCTGAATTACTAGATTGATTGTCTGAAATATTGATATAAATAATATAAATCTCTGATAGAAGTTAATTTAAAGATGATCCAACACTTCTCGTAATATTATCTGGTAGAAGAAGCTCTCTTTGATTGCTATCGAGAAAGCAAAAAAATCAAGTGTAGTAAATTCATATTGTGCTGCATCCACTAGCCCATTCTTCCCGATTGCTCACCGTAGCCTCTTTGTTATAAATCTCTCCTTTTTTTCCTAATTTATCGGAATATTTTAGCATGCTTACTATAAAAATAAGTTTAATTTTATTATATATTCACATTTTTTATAATTTTATATTATTTTATTGATTATTATATATTTTTTTAAAATTATTAAACATATTTTGGGATGAATGTAATATAAAAATAGATTAATAATTAATATATTATATTTATATGAAAATAAATTAATAACTTCAACGTTTATTTTAATTAAATTTTTATTAGTATAATCTGATTTAATTTATTTTAGTAAGAATAAAAATCATGTTTGAATATTTTGATATATTTTATATTAGAATGTGTTACTTTTACTATTGTTGCGTGCTAGAAAATCAGTTGCGGTAGAATAAAAATTTGCGTCTTAGACTTCATTTACTTCAGCTTTTTTCCTGCGTTGTGTTTTTTAAAACGGAGTTTATAAATTTTAAAACCCATTTGAATTTTCCAGACTTTTACAAAACTGCTTTCCTCTTTATAAAAAATTGTTTATATAATGACGCTTTTAAAGTGCTTTAAAACTACTTCAAAATAAACTTTTAAAAGTAAAGTTACCCAAACAAAGCCTTAGCTTTGTTACTAATCCAAAGACACACATATTTGAGGAATTAATAAAAAACTGCAATTTTTACAAAAAACTCAAAAGAGAGAAAAATCACGACTAGCTAATAAAAATCTTCCACTATGTATCTGTTTCAGAGTACAAAAGTTTCCCGATAACGAGATTATCGAATTGTATATGAGAAGGGCTAACAATGAGAATCTCAGAATCATACAACAACAGCTATATAATCACGCGTTTAGTTGTAATAATAGTAGATGATAGTGTATACAGTCGGGTGATCGAGCAATGAAGGTCGCCGGTGATGACCGCATGGCGATGGGCGATGGTCGGCGGACCGACAATGGTAGTCGACGGTGGTGATCGGCGTCGGTGGTCGGCGATGATGACCGGTGACGATGGTTGACGACGGGTCGCGGTGACAGCGGTAAGATTGACGACGAGGGATCGACTGTGGGTACCGACGGGGCGGCGGCGGGTTGACAACCAATGAGTGGTCGAAGACCGCCGAGTGGTGGCACGATTATGCTTGAGGATTTTCAAGCTTTATAGCTTCTCTCTCTTTTGCTTGCTCCTTCATCGAAGAATGAGGCTATTTATAGATTGAGGAGTGGTTTATGTAAATACATTCAAAATCCAAACCACTCCACTCTATCGGACGACCCAAAATGATTCATTTGATCATTTGATGTATTTTAAATATTTGAATGCTCAAATGAAGTCAGAATTATGAGATCTTGGGCTTGTTAGATCCATTGCCAAGACGCCGATTGATTGACTATAAACACTCCATGTTTAAGAGCTATTTAGAAATTTAACTTATATCCAAAGTTTCCAATGATATTTTAAGTACTTGATCTTAGCTAGTTTCAACTTAGGATCAACTTACTTTTGACATCAAGATTCGTGCATCGAATAGTAGTATTTTAAGTGTCATATCAGTTGCTCCCTATTTTTGGATGACATTATTTTAATCATCCTAAAATATATATGCCAAATACTTGAAAATAGCAAATTCTTCAATGAAATTTGTGGGTCCATTAATCATACATTTTGAGAGAACAAATCATCATGAGAGCACAAGATTATGATCACGAAGTGGCCAGATATGTATGTGTGCTCATGGAGGCGTTTCGAGGTTATGGACCAACTGACATTTAAGCACTAGAGCTGCCACAGGCACTTAAGCGTACGCGGGTGCTCGAAAAGGCCGTCCGAGCTGGCTCGTCATGGCGAAACCACACATGAGATGAGGGTTTTTTGTCCTGCTTTTCACATTTATGATTTTTCTTTAATTTTTTACCTTTTTCCCCATAGGGTCTATAAAACCCGCCGGGGCAAGGGAGAAGGTACACCTCATATGCTCTAGTGTTCCTCTTCTTAAGAGAAGGTCGAGGCATCAAGGCCCGTAGTTCATACTTGAGGCTCCATTTTCCCTCGAAGAGGCAATAGTCCTTGGACAACCGATTCTGAGTCAATCAAGTCTAGTTCATATGTCGAGGCAATTTTCCCTCGAGGCGCCAACTGCTCTCCGGAAGACCGGTTTGAAGGCGATCAAGGCCTCGTTCATAAGGCTCCGCTTTCTGAAAGAGGCATCAAGCTCCTCGACCAACCGTGTTCATCATGGCCATCAAGGCCGTAGTTTCTACGGAAAAGATTTATCTCGAAAGGCGTCAATGGTTCAGTCGGCGAGATGCGAAGGCGATCAAAGCCCGTAGTTTCTACTTCTTCTTGTGGAAAATTAGATTTTTTGAAACTTTAATGGATGGTTTAACAATTGACAACTTCCATGATGGAGGGGAAACGTCAATTACGAACCATCTTTCGAGTATCTCAGAAAGTCTGATAGATAATTTTAGAGTATCATTCTCCATGATGTTACTTGATGTCATTAACTTGCATGGAAGGGGTATAATCGAATTCGCTGAGAATTTTGACCCATCCGAGGTTATTTGTCAAAGTGTTACTTGATGACATTAACCTTCATTGAAGAGGGCAAATCGAATCCGCTGAGGATTTTTGACCCATCCGAGGTTGTTTGTCAAAGTGTTATGGCGTTAACTATGAAGAGGTCGAATTGAATCCGAGAATTTTGACTGTCAGGGTTATTTGCGAGTGTTACCGATGACTATATGGAAGTCGAATTGAATCCGAGATTTTGACCTATCGAGGTTGTTTGTTAGAGTGTTACTCGATGGCGTTAACTTGTATGGAAGAGGTCGAATTGAATCGGCGATGATTTTGACCTATCCGGTTGTTTGCAGTGTTACCCAATGATGTTAACTTTGTATGGAAGAGGCCAAATTGAATCGAGGATTTTGACCTCTCGAGGTTATTTGTCGAGTGTTTTCGATGATGTTAACGTATGGAAGAGGTCGAATTGAATCCGCTGAGGATTTTGACCTATCCGAGGTTGTTTGTCAGAGTGTTACTCGATGACGTTAACCTGTATGGAAGAGGTCGAATTGAATCCGTTGAGGATTTTTGATCTATCCGAAGTTGTTTGTCAAAGTATTACTCAATGACGTTAACCTGTATAGAAGAGGTCAAATTGAATCCGCTAATGATTTTTGACCCATCCGAGGTTGTTTGTCAGAGTGTTACTCGATGACGTTAACATATATGGAATAGGTCTGATCAAATCCCCTTGGGATTGATCATATCCCGACAGAGACACAATGTGAGTTATGCATTTCTTAAGTAGGAAGATTGAAATGAAGATCATTTATATTACACAGCTTATAAGAAATAACTCATTACTTTGATAATGTTGGTAATGTAATGTTGTCATAAGATAACTTAACAAGATGAATGAGATAAATTTTTAGAGAGAGTTAACAAAAAATAAGAGGTGAAGAGGAAAAGACAAACGAGGTAAATTAAAGGCTGCAATATTTACACACCAAGAATTACATATAATACTTTCAGAGACCCTCAATGTTCCAAGCTTTATGGAAGATTTTTTCCTCTGAATCTTTGATCATAGCTTGGCAGTTGGTCATCTGATAATGAAATAGGGAGTAAGACTTTTACAAGAAAAACTCTCTGAGGTACTTCTTTATCTCAAAGATTAAAATTCGATCTTGAAGGCGTGGTTGAGCTTGTCTAGGTAACATGATTGTATTATTTATTGATCTCCATACCACTCCAATGGGGTTTGAAATTTCATCTTAAGATGAGGTAGAAGTGACACCAAAATTGATTGGAGGGGTCTTCCAAAGATAGTGTTGTATCTTTGAATTTGACCACTATGAATTGGCGGGTGAGTGACTTGTTAAGGAAATTCTCCGAGAACAACACGAAGAGTGATTGTCCCCTCCATTTGTACAGGGTGATTATCCAACCCATATAACGGTCCTACTACGGGTTGAAGTTTTTCCTTAACCAGGCCCATGCCAAGAAATGTGGAGTAAAATAAAACATCAATGAAATTTTCATTATCAATTAAAATTCTCTTAACAATATAACATGGGTCACCGATCCCCGCACTTATGACAAGAGGATCTTGACGCAGAACTTGGACTCCTTCCAAGTCTGAGCCGTTAAAAGTGAAGGGATGATTAATACAAGATTTTTTTAACTCCGGCTCTTCAAAGGTCGTGATGAAGACTTGATTAGATAGTAGTGGCACTCCTACAATCGTTTCAATTTCTCTAACTATTTGGCGACTATTGTGTTGTTTCTTTGATGATTGTCTCGGTTGCCCCCCAGTTGGAGTTATGTTTGCTTAAGTTGATTGGTTATATACAAATTGATGTAGATATCTCTGTTGAATGAGCCTCTCGATCTCTTCTTTAAGTTGCTTACACGCCTCCGTAATATGTCCACGATTTCGGTGGAAGTGACAATATTGCTCCTGATTTACTGAATTTGGTTTCAGTGGATGTGGCCATTTAATGGTCTCTTCATCTCGAATGGCCATCAAGACGTTAACACGAGATATATTCAGTGGCGTGTATTCCTTTTCCAGTCATGGTTCGCGTCGTTGATGTGGGGGCCATGGAGGGAGATCATGACTGCCTTGTTGTTTCTTTTGATGAAATTGTTGATCTATGTTTCCTAGGACACTCTTACATTTTTTTGTGGATTGTTCAAATTATTTTTTATGGGCATTAATAGCCTCATCAGAAGAAATTTGTGCTTCCACACGGTGAACCAAGTCGGCATATGAGCGGACCGTATCTCGTATTAGTGACGAGTAGAAAGGCCTTGGACGGAGCCCTCCAAGGAAAACTCCTCTTAGTAATTCAGGGTCTACCCCAGGTATTTGGCGAGCTTCTGAGGAGAATCCCTTGAAACATTCTTTAAGTAATTCACTTTTATTTTGACGGATGTTTGAGAGATGAGAGGAATCTTTAATGATCCTCCAATTTTCTATGAATTGTTCTACAAAAATCTTGGCGAGTTCGCCAAAGGTATGGATAGATGGACTTGGAAAGGAGTAAAACTAAGTGCGGGCCTGACCCTTAAGGGTGACTGGAAAAACTTAACAAAGTAGTATTTCAGGAGCTCGTCGGATATGCAAGATGGTTCTGTAATGATCGATGTGTTCATATGGGTCAGTTGCCCCATCATAGGAATCGATGCTCGGAAGCTTGAAACCTACGGGAATAGGAAGTTGAAGAATAACTTCAACTAAAGGTGAAGACTCCTCATAGCCTCAGGGGAGGATGATTGCCTTTAAGGTGAAATTGCCTGCATTAAGCTTGTAATTCTGCACGAGACGACGAAAGTGGAGTCAACAGACAAGAACCCGCCAAACTACGAATAATTGGATTAGTATTGAGCCGCAAAGTGATGGATGAGTAGAACTAGCAGTGTCAAGAAGGTCAGCATCACGGTCTGGAAGTGGAGGAACTTCAGTCTGATGGCGAGAAGGCCCCGTATTAGCATTTTGACCTCCCTTGGCTAACGATCGATCTTGGGGGAGATGTGTTTATTGCGGTAGTGGCTGTCGTGTTCCTCATAGAAGTCGGATTATCTCATTTTGAGACTCTTCCATTCGGCACACACGATCTTCTAGAGAGATGTCTGTTGCAACTTCACCGATAGGGTCATGCCTATCAGGGGGAAGTGAGGCAGAAGCTTCGCGCCCTTGGTTCAAGGATTGGTTTCGAGAGTGATGGTAGTTGGTTCAAGAATTGGTTTCGAGAGTGATGGTAGTTGGAGCGGGATGCTCCGTTGTTGTGAGTATTGTGCCTATTGGCCATAATGCGGGTGTTCACAAAAATTGTGATTGAGGAGTTCTCTTCCCACAGACGGCGCCAAACTATTGTGTGCTAGAAAATCAGTTGCGGTAGAATAAAAATTTGCGCTTTAGCTTTGTTGCGGAATCCAGAACACACACAGATGTTTGGAGAATTAATAAGAAAACTCCAGAATTTTTATGTGAAAAAACCTCGAAAAGAGGAAGAAAACTATGGGGCCTAGCCTAGTAAAAATCTTCACTATGTATCTATTTTAGAGTACAAAAGTTTCTTGATAACGGGATTACAGAATTGTATATAAGAAGGGCTGACAATGGGAATCTCAGAATCAGACAACAACAGCTATATGATCACATTCAAGTTGTAATTGTTGCTAGTGGTAGTAGATGATGGTGAACAGCAGGGGTTAATGACTGACGAAAAAGGTCGTCATGGTGATGACCAGCGAAGATGGCCGACGATGGTCGGCGGCGGTGACCGACGATGGTAGTCGACGGCGGTGACTGGCGTCGGTGGTCGGCGATGATGACCGACGACGGTGGTTGACGGCGACGGTGGCCGACGATAGTGGTCGGCGGTGACGACCGGCAACGAAGATTGACGACGATGAGGATCGACGGCGGTAGTTGATGGCGGCGCCGTGCGGTTAAACCAACGTGTGGCGGCAATCCGAGTAGTGGTATGATTATGCTTGGAGGATTTTCAAGCTTTAGGTCTCTCTCTCTCTTGCTGGCTCCCTTCATGAAGAATGAGTAGCTATTTATAGATTAGATGAATGACATTTTTGTAAATACATGCAAAATCCGAACCACTCCACTCCATCGGACGACTTAAAATGATTCCTTTGATTATTTGATGTATTTTAAATATTTGAATGCTCAAATGAAGTCGAATTATGAGATCTTGTTACATCCTACCATCAAGACGCCGATTTGACTATAAATACCCATGTTTAAGAGCTATTTAGATTTAACCGATATCCCAAAGTTTCCAATGATATTTTAAGCTTGATCTGCTAGCTTTTAACTTAGATCAACTTGCTGAGATCAAGATTCGACTAAGTAGTATTTTAAGTATCATATCAACTATACTATCTTTGATTTCGCTTGCAAATATTATTTCTCAATATCACTAAACTATTTCATAATATAACGAAATTTCAAAAATAAATATAATTTAATAGTAGATATTCACAAATAAATAATGAATGAAAAAGAGTATGAGATGAAATCTATGAAATAATTTTTTTTTAATGTTTACTAAAAGATTCAAAGGAATTTGTTTTATTATATATTAAAATAGGAGATAAATATAATTAAATTTTTAGATAATGAGATTAAATTATTAAACATTCATAGTGTCGCGAACTGGGATAAATCTTTAATTCAAATTATGATTGAAATTTTATATAAAAAAACCAATTTTAAATTAATTTCCAAATCATAGAAATAAAACTTAAGAAAAAAAAAACCATTATCATTTCCGTCATTTTCGGCAAACTTATTCTTCAACTGGTAACCTATTCAAATGTTTGAATTCTCATACTGTATGTTGGATCTTATAAAAAGTGTAAACTTTGCAGTTCGAAGCAACAATATAATATTAATTATAAAATGCCAATTTTGTCATCGTATTCAAAACTAAGATCTTAGTTGGCTCCTCTTGACCGTAGGAATGGAAGCAAAAAATTGAGTCATATATTATACTCACTTTAAAAAATTAATATGTTATATTTCATTTATATTTAAATAATATGCAATTATATAACATTGAAAATTTTATTAGTTGAAGCATAAATCTTGATGACAAAAGTAATCTGATTCTGAGTCAAGACTAACCCAGATCAAGCGCTTAAAATATAATTGAAAACTTTGTGATATTAATCGGCTCCTAATTTATAGTCAAATCGAGCGTCTTGACGAGCCGAATCTAACAAGCATGAGATCTCCTAATTCTGACTTCATTTAAACATTCTAAATACTTAAAATACATCAAATGATTGAAGGAGTCATTTTGAGCCATCCGATGGAGTTGTTTGGATTTTGCCTGTATTTACAGAAATGTCACTCTCCTAATCTATAAATAGCCTATCATTCTTCACATGAGGAGGAGCCTAAGCTAAAGAGAAGAGAGAGCTCTGAGGCTTGAAAATCCTCTAAGCATAATCATGCCACCACTCGACGGTTGTCGACCACCTCCGTTGGCCGCCAACCACTGCTGCCAGCTGCTGTCAGCGCCGACCATCGATTAATCTCTGCTGCCGGCTGCTATCGCCGACCATCGTCGGACATGGCAACCACTGCTGCGTTTGCATACTAACGCCAATTCATCGCTGGTTATCATTACCACGGCTGCTACCGCTGCTACCATATTTGACATTGCTAACCACTATTGCTGACACATTGTTTGCCGCTCAACTATCGCTAATGTCTATCTTGCTGACCATTGCTGCGCTGCCGCTATTACCAGTTGACTACTGCTGCAGGTTGCTTTACTGACACCTCGCTACCAGCTACCGGCTATCACGACACCATTATTATCATCACTATCGTTGCCATTATTGCTGACCAGTTGCCGGTTACTGCTGACTACATCAGCTTTGTTGACCATCACAACCATCTCCGCCGATCATCACCACCGCCGACTGTCACCGTCGGTCGCTGACCCTCGCTGTTCACCATCATCAACTACCACTAGCAACTGTCACAACCTAACCATGGCTATATAGTTGTTGTTGCCTAATTCTGGGATCCCCATTATCAGCTCTTCTCATATACAATTTTGTAATCCAGTTATCGGGAAAATTGTATACTCTGAAACAGATATATAGTGAAAGATTTTTACTAGGCTGGGCTTTGTGATTTTTTCCCTATTTTGGAGGTTTTTCTACGTAAAAATTCTGGAGTTCCTTATTTTGTTTTCAACTATGTGCGTACGTACTGGATTTTCCATTGAAGCTAAGGCATGAAGTTTTATTCTACCGCGAATCGGTTTCAAGACGCATCAGCTTGACGTCGGGAACATTCTCTTTACATCTTTACAATGACAATGACTTTATGTTCAGAATAACACCACCTATATGGTGAAGAAAATCTTACTCTCGAGGAACACAAGAAGAATGAATATTCATCAAACTTCAATCATTCAGCTTTTCTTGGAGACTGCAGGGCAACTATTAAAAGATTATCCAAATCAATATTCTGGATATCTAATTGATTATCAATTCAAGAAGCAAGTCAGTAATACCAATGAAAAAGGCAAAGGTCAAGGAGCAACTTTGGCTACAAGCTCAAACAAATATTTTGATTTGACCCATTCCACATAGGTTAACGTCATCGAGCAAAGACTCCGACAAATAATCTTGGATAGGTCAAAACTTCAGACATACTCCACACAGGTTAATGTCATCGAGCGAAGACTCTGACAAACAATCCCGTATAGGTCAAAACTTCAGACATACTCCCCAGAGGTTAATGTTATCAAATAACACTTTGACAAACAACCTCGGATGGGTCAAAAATTCTCAGCGGATTCAATTCGACCTCTTCCATACGTTAACGCCATCGGTAACACTGACAAACAACCTCGATAGGTCAAAATCCTCGGATTCAATTCGACCTCTTCCATGTGTTAACGCCATCGGTAACACTCGACAAATAACCTCGATATATCAAAATCCTTAGCGATTCACTCTTCATACGGTTAACGTCATCGAGTAATACTTTGACAAACAACCTCGGATAAGTCAAAAATCCTCAGTAAATTCAATTCGACCTCTTCCATACAGGTTAATGTCATCGAGTAACACTCTGCCAAATAACTTCAGATAGGTCAAAAATTCTCAGTGGATTTAATTCGACCTCTTCCATGCGTTAACGCCATCGAGTAACACCGAAAACAACCGGATGAGTCAAAATCATCGTGATTCAATTTGACCTCTTCCATAGTTAACGCCATCGAGTAACACTCGACAAACAACCTCGACGTCAAAATCTTCGCCGATTCAATTCAACCTCTTCCATAGTTAACGCCATCGAAAATACCGACAAACAACCTCGAGGTCAAAATCTCGTGGATTCAATTCGACCTCTTCCATAGTGTTAACGCCATCGAGTAACACTCGACAAACAACTCGACAGTCAAAATCTCGCGGATTAATTCGACCTCTTCCATACATGTTAACATCATCAAGTAACACTCTGACAAATAACCTCGGATAGGTCAAAAATCCTCATCGGATTCAATTCAACCTCTTCTATACAGGTTAATGTCATCGAGTAAAACTCTGATAAACAACCTCAGATAGGTCAAAAATCCTCAACGGATTCAATTCGACATCTTCCATACAGGTTAATGTTATCGAGTAACACTCCGACAAACAACCCGGATAGCTATTCGGATTCAATTACCTCTTCCATACAGTTAACGTCATCAAGTAACACTTTGACAAACAACCTCGGATGGGTCAAAAATCCTCAGTGAATTCAATTCGACCTCTTCCATACAGGTTAAGATCATCGAGTAACACTCTGACAAATAATCTCGGATAGGTCAAAAATATTTGACAGATTCAATTCGACCACTTCCAGTCAGGTTACTATCATCAAGTAGTACTTTGAAAACCACCTTGGATAGGACAAAAATCTTTGGCGGATTCGATTCAACATCTTCTATACAGCTTAGCGTCATCAAGTAACACTTTGACAAATAATCTCGGATGGGTCAAAAATCCTTCAGGGGTTCGATTCAACCTCTTCCATACATGTTACTGTCATCAAGTAATACTTTGAGAAACAACCTCGGTTGGGTCAAAAATCCTTAGCAGATTCAATTCGACCTCTTCCATACAGGTTAACTTCTTCAACTAACACTTTCACAAATAACCTCGGATGGGTCAAAAATCCTCAGCATATTTGATTCGATCTCTTCCATACAAGTTAACGTCATTAAGTAATACTTTAGCAAACAACTTCGGATTGGTCAAAAATCCTCAACGGATTCGATTCAACCTCTTCCATACAAGTTAACATCATCAAGTAACATTTTGACAAACAAACTTGGATGGGTTAAAAATCCTCAGCGGATTCGATTCTACCCCTTCCATACAAGTTAACGGTATCAAGTAACACCATGGAGAGTGATACTCTGAGATTATATGTCAAACTTTCTGAGTTGTTCAAATGATGTTCCTAATTGATGTTTCCCCATCATCTTGATAGTTATTAACTGTTAAACCATCTATTGGAGTTTCAGGAAATTCAATTTCCTACAAGAAGAAGTAGAAACTATGAGCCTTGATCACCTCCAAACCCGGTCTGTCCGACGATGATAGTTGACGCATCTTTCGAAGGAAAACCGGAGCCTCGTCGTATGAACTACGGGCCCGCCTTCAAACCCAATCGGTCCGATGAGGACAGTTGATGCCTCTTTTGAGGGAAAATCGGAGCCTCACCGTATGAACTACGGGCTTTGATCGCCTCCAAACCTGGTCGGTCCGACGAGAACAGTTGACGCCTCTTTCGAGGGAAAACTTGAGCCTCACCGATGAACCGCATTGATCGATTCAAACCGGTTGATCCGATGAGGAGGCTCTTTCAAGGGAAAACTAGAGCCTCTCCGTATGAGCTACGGGTCTTGATCAGCAAAGCGAATGACCTTCTCTGAAGAAGAAGGTCAGAACTTCATTGAAAAAAAAAACTCTACCACTTGAACTTCTACTAGATAATTTCTCATCCAACGTAGAAGAACACTAGAACATATGAAAGTTGTGTCTCATTACTTGACCATAGGAGGGTTTTTATAAATCCACTCTAGGGGGAAAGAGAGAATAAATTAAAAAAAACTCTCTCCTCATTATGATATTTAATTTAAAAAAAACTATCTCCTCATTATGACATTTAATTTTTTTTAAAAAGAAAATCCTCTCCTCATTATGACATTTAATTAGAAAAAAAATATCTTCTTATTATGACATTTAATTAAAAAAAACTCTCTCTCCTCATTATGACATTTAATTAAAAAAATCTCATCTCTTTCAAGACTAAATGTCGATATATATAATAGTCAAATTAAAGTTAATAAAAAATTAATATATATAACATAGGAAATTACAAATCGTAATAATAAGTAAAGTTATTTTATATTTTTGGATGAAATAAGTAATGTCATCCAAAAAATAGAGCAATATAGATTGAAAATTTCATTACTAAAGACGAATCTTGATGTCAAAGCAATGATTCTCGCCAAGACTAACCATCAGCGCTTAAAATATAATTAAAAATTTTGTGATATTAATCAGCTCCTAAATATGGAGTGTTTATAGTCAAATCGAGCATCTTGACGAGCTGAATCTAACAAGCCTAAGATCTTCTAATTCTGACTTCATTTGAACATTCTAAATACTTAAAATACATCAGATAATTGAAGGAGTCATTTTGAGTCATCTGATAGAGTTGTTTGGATTTTGCAGTATTTAAATTACTCCCTAATCTATAAATAGATATCATTCTTCACATGAGGAGTCTAAAGAGAAGAAAGAGCCCGAGGCTTGAAAATCTCTAAGCATAATCACACACGATGCCGCTATTACCTCCGGTATGCAACCACCGCCAGAACTTTCATCAATCTCCTCCACGGTTATCACTCAACTATCGTGAAGCATCGCTGGCATTAAACCACCATCGTCGGTTATTACTCGTTATTGCTATTAACTATCAAGCCATCTCGCTGACTATTGTCGCTGTTGACCATCGCCGGTGCCGTTGAGCCGCTACCGCTGCGACTACCATATCACCATCATATTATCACCATCGCCCCGGCTATCATCACCACTGGAATACTGGCTATCAATCCGCTGCTTATCGCCGGGCCATCTTCGCGGATCACATCGCTGACCGGTTAAGCGGTTTGATTCGCTGTTTCACCATCATCAACACTACTAAGAATCGTCGAATCTAACTATTATATAAGCGCTGTCGATTCTCAGATTCTCACGCTCTTCTATACAATTCTGTAATCCCGCATTTGGAAAATTTTGTACTCAAAATATAAATAAAGATTTTACTACCGGCCATGTGATTTTTTTTCCTCTTTTCGATATTTTTTCACGAAAAATCCTAGAGTTTCTTATTTACTCTTCAAATATTTGTGTGTGTTGGATTTCACAATAAGATTAAGGAGTAAACTTTTATTCTATCGTAACTGATTTTCTAGCACGCAATAAATATAAATTTTAAAAAATATATATCAATCTTATTAAAACAATAAAATAATAAATATCATAAAAATTACTATGTGATAACTTTTAAGGGCAACTTTAATAAAATTTGGATCAACTAACTTTTCTCTCCGTATTTGGACACTGGACACCGATGGTTTAAAGTCGAAATTATTGTGATGGAAGACGGCTGAATAAAGTAGAGTGAGACATTGATATTTCAACCTGACAACCTCTATAATTAACAATATAAACAACTCTTTCTCAAAAATGAAATAATTTTTAAAATGCACAAATAGTTCGAATAAAAGCAAGGCTACTGTTTTTGCTCGCATCACACGTTGTACATGTCCGTTTAGCTTGTTTACTAAACTTTCAAAAAAAATTATGATGAAAATTTATTTTAAAATTAAATATATTTGATATGGCTCTCAAAATACCACCAAAGACAAATCTGATGTCGATATGACATGAAATAAACCGATCGGATCGATTTAAAATATCAATTTAGACATCAATTAAATCACAAAAAAATCTCAAATATGGAGTGTTTATAGTCAAATCGAAGCGCCTCAAGCCGGATCTAACGAGTCTAAGATCTTATAATTACTTCATTTGGGCATCCAAATACTCAAAATACATCAAATGATGGAATCATCCGAGCCATCCGACCGAGGAGTACGCTTTGAATTCTTAGAACGCCTCCTCCCATCTATATGACCTTCATTCCTCACGAAAAAAAAAAAAGCCAAGTGGTAAGTGAAGAAGAGGAGAGCACGCCGACGGCCGTCACCACCACCGCCGCCACCGAGCCATCCGCAATCGCCGAAAGAAGAAGAGGAAGAGTCCAAGCAAGGAAGAAAAAGAGTCCGAAGGAAGAAGAAGCAAATGGGATAAAAGAGCTTTTAAAGATCCTCCAAGAAAGATCGCACAAAGATTGCACTCGCCGCTATCAACCACCGCCACCGCCATCGTCCACTAATCAAATTACATTATTTAAGCAATTTCAGATCTCCACCATCATAATAATGATCTATATACGTTATTCCTCTCTCATATGCAACTGTAATCTTATCCCAAGACTTTGTACTCAAACAGATACATAGTGAAACTTTTACCTCCAGTGATTTTCCCCTCTTTCGAGGTTTTACGTTAAAATTTTGTGTCCGCTCGTTCTTAATTATCACTTCACAATATAGGCATAAACTTTCACTCTATGAGATTTTAAGACGCAACAATATTAAAATGTGATAGTTATAAGAAAATTATTAGTTAACTTTTTTTAAAATATTTATAACAATCATAATCATTTTTTAAAAATATTTCTCTTATAATAACAGCTACCTCAAATAGATCTAAAATTTTTTTGAAAAATTACTGAGTATCAAATAAGACAACCACAAATAAGAAATAGTATTTTCAATGTAAAAGATTCTCAAGCACTCACACAACAAGCTCCTAACTAAAGACTAGAAGTGAGACTCTCCTCGGAAGTTCTCGTTGCACATTTTTTTTATAATAATAATAATAATAATAATAATAATAAGATTAGATGGGAGACTCCAATCACTACGTTCAAAGTGCAAAATATCATTTACTTTGATCTCATGAGAGACAACAATATCTACAGTATTAAATCACCCCAAATTATTACCGATATAGAACATATGAAACTATTCTTAAACCTGATGGACTTGAGCCTAGAAATATTAGAAACATTATTAAAAAATATATAACTTTTCTAAATGCAGAGAGAAAAAATAATTATTAACATCAAAAAAAAAAGTATTTTTATCTCTAGACATGTGGTTACTATTAATTTCATAATTACAAGATTATGACTTTACTTTAAACAATCTGACATACATCAAAAATCATTTAAAATGAATTAGTTAAGAGTGTAACCATTAGAAATGCTTAAAACAAATTTTCTCAAAATTTCTAACATAGCAGAATCGTTAAGCCAAGATTGCTTAAATGAGTAGATACTCAAAATATCATCAATCTCATATGAGAGCCACATTTGCATGAAAAAAAAAAGCTATTGGAAGAAGCTCTTTCTCAAAAAGAAAATATACCCAAGTAACCACTCTTTTAAATAGAGCCATATGAGGCTTTTTTTTTTATCAAATAGACTTTTTATTAAATCGTTAGGACTTATAATCCAATGACACAAAGTTGTGGTAATGCCCAATAGATGAGACTTTATGTTTATAGACTGTAGGAAATATCAACTTCGGATCCTAAATCTTAGGAGCTTTAGCATAAGCTAAAGAACGACCTAAATCGAAGCGAATATGAGCATAAGGTTTTTCTCCACAAGAGAGATAAACACTCATCAGGATAATCATCTGAAAATAGCTAGCTAACCTCCTAAGATTCAAAATCATGTAGTCCGATCTTATGAATTACAAGATAGCTAGGTAATTGTTTAACTTTAGATGGAGCCATATGAGACATTTTATCAAAGAGAGAAAATGATGCTCACGTTAAGAATCTAATTCAAATTCAACTAGTATTTAGTGTTTAATGGAATAATAGATTAAAGGCATGTCCCACTTTTTCTCTAAGAAAGGGCGTTGGATCAAGAGATTAAATTCAATTTCTTAATGGAGGGATTTGCCTATATAACATTCAAAATATCCTAATTTATAGATCTAACACCCTAAACTTTATATTTTCTTACCTAACACCTAAAATCTTCAAATAAAACAAAAGTACTACCTAGCTGCAGCCATTAATTAAATTCCGGTAGGAAACACCAAAGCACGTTATGCATTCCATTCATTGTGGGATCAAGTCGCTAGTTTTCAAGATCTCTCATGTGATCAACATTGCAGTGAGAAAAAAGATATAAGGCACCAACAACGCAGTGGAGGATTTGCAAATCTTCTTCTTTTCTTTCACTTCTTTCTCTTCCTTTCTTTCTCGGCTTTCTCTTCCTTTCTCAGAGTTTTCTAACCAGCTCTTTTAATCTTCAAAGGAGTTGCATCTTTTTCTAAGCTTTGGTCGGAGATTTAAAATAATTCTCTTCTCTATTATAAAAATCTCATTTATTGAGAAACTCCAAACCTAATTCGACCAATGGTAATAATGGCATTGCCCCTCGAGCTCGGCATTGTTGCAGACAAAAGAGATGATGGGTTTCACGGTTCATTGCAGGTAATGGCAGCATTGGTGATGCATCGACGTCAGGCACCTCCATTAAGGTTGGCGATGGTGATCAAAGAGCTTTCTATATAAGATGGTACATTTAGGTGATGGCGACAGCAACATGTGATAAATTCAATAATTTTTGCAAAATTTAATAAAAAAAAATTTTCGCCCATTTTTGTGGGTGTTCTCACAGGTTGGAGCCATCCATCCCCATTCTCTATCTTGTTGATTCACTTGAGCAAGTGAGTCTGATCTAAAATAAAGATATTATGCACTCTTTCATGTGAGCATCAACACTTTTTCATTTGCTTCATCATATATTTTTTTGCCAGATTTGAGGATCTAAAATGGTAGTAATCATTTTTAGAAATGCCTTGTCCATATAGGCTTAATTTTTAAAATAGGCCAATTAATAATCATAATTAGCTGATTAGGTACTTAAAAAAATTTAATAGGTCTAATGCCAAGCAAGGACGACACTAATCGTGCCAATGGATAACCCGATAAATAACTTTGATAGTCAAAATCCTCGGATTCAATTAACCTCTTTCATAGTGTTACATCGAGTCACACTCGATAAACAACCTCGATAGGTCAAAAAATTAACCGTTGCCGATCACCACTAGACGCCGGGCCGCCAGCCGACTACATTGGTTCTGTGCCACCCGCTGCCGCTTCGCTTAACCATCGGCCGGTCCGCTGCTGACTAGCCGCTCGCCACCGTGCCAACATCGCCGCAATTTTCGCGGTACCATATCGGGCCATCTCGCTGACTACTGACGTACGATTTTCATTTGCCGCTAGGCTGCCGCTAATTACCCTTGCCGCTAATACCGTTTTTCATTGCTGCCACTGCCAAGTGACATACCTTGCCGCTATCACTGTTGCCATTACCATGCTGACGCCGCTGCTGGTTACCGCTCAACTATCGCTGGTAATCTTCGCCGGTTACCACCATCATCATCGGTATCTCGCTGATTACTGACGGATGCACCATATTGCCGATTGTGCTGGCTGACACTTTCACGGCTGAACTATCGTTGCC
The DNA here is from genome assembly GCA_021442155.1 of Cymbidium sinense. NCBI lineage: Eukaryota > Viridiplantae > Streptophyta > Magnoliopsida > Asparagales > Orchidaceae > Cymbidium > Cymbidium sinense. The sequence goes on along the minus strand of CM038226.1, from coordinate 87,349,165 downwards.
GGTACTGCCATTATTATCGCCATCGCTGATTACTGCCGCTGATACCGATCGATTATCGCTCAATCGCCGGTTATCTCGCTAATTCATAGACGCTGGCCGCACCGCGATACTGTCGCTATCCGCTGCCGCTATTACCGCTGGCTTTTAACCATTGTCGCTGCTACCGCTGGCATCAGCGGTACTGCCATGATCCATTACTTCACGCTGCTGGCTATCGCCATAATGCTGCGTTTTCTTCCGACACTGAGATTGGCTTCTCACGCTAATCTAGTCTCTGAGTTGCTGCTGAAACTTGCTGCCGCCAAACTATTGTTACGCTTCCATTCTTGCCGGTTATCGCAACTCGCTGGTTATCATATTGCTTATTATTCTGCTGACTACCGGACGGGCTGCATTATCGACTTGCCGATTATTCTGGACCACTATTTCAACCACTATCATGGCTACCGCAGACACGCGCATACCGTAATTACCATCTTCAAGAATCTCCTCATCACCATTGTTTTGATTCTCTGCTAATTACCGGCAGTCACCACCAACATTGCCGCTGATACCATCGTGAAAGCATCGCCACAAATCTCGAATAGTAGTGATCGCCTCCAAACGACGGTCCGGTCGAGGCGGACGCTTCTTCGAGGAAAGAAACGACATGATGCGTTGATCGCTTCCAAACAACATCCGACGAATCGGCTGACGCTCTTCGAGGGAAAATCGGAATAACGACGTAAGTACCATGATCGCTTAAACCCGACGGTCCACGAGGTTTGGCGACGCTCTTCGAGGGAAACCGAAAAATTTAACAAGTACCACGCCTTGATCGCTTCCAAACCAACGGACGGTCGGTGACGCCTCTTCGAGGAAATCGGAACAATGAGAACCGCGGCCTTGACGCTCCAAACCGACGGTCCGACGGGCTGACGCTCTTCGAGAAAACCAACAACACGTAAGTTTGATCCCTAAACCCAACGGTCGACGAAACATTAACGTCTTTCGGGGAAAAACAACACGAATCTGGCCTTTATCGCCTCAACGACCTTCTCAAGAAGAAGATAAGGTGCCTTCTCCCTTTTTTATAGACCTTTTGAGGCAAAAGGTAAAAATCGTCAAACCGCCAAAATCACCAAAAAATGCCTGAAATCATCAAAACCGTGTTGTGTACCGACACGCCAACCGCTGCCTAGTGCCGCTTCATGCCAAGGTGGCGATACAGATCGCCTCGTACCCATATACAACCTGTTGACTCTCATTGTCGGACTCCCCAAGCCGCCTTAACCCCGACCATGCAAGAGACGCCCGCCGGCTTCGATTTCGCTTCATGAAATATGAAACTGCTCGCATGGATGAGTAATAATTTCACCGCACATACCTATATATATTGGCGCAACTACTCAGAGTTGTAATCTTGTTTATATGAAGATCTCTTCAAAATTTATGGTTAATGGACTAGATTTCGTTGAAGAATTTGTTATTTTAAAGTATTTACATATATTTTTGATGATTGAGATAATATCATCCAAAAATAAAAAGAACATATGACCATGAAAATTCCTCTCAAAATCTTGATCTTATAAGTAAGATCGAATCAACCACTTAAAATATCATTGAAAACTTTAAGACATCGAAATTCGTAAAAGCTCTCAAATATGGAGTTTATACAAATATCTCGACGAGTTCACAAGCCAAAGATCTTCTTCACTCATTGAGCATTCAAATATTTAAAATACATCAAATGATCAAAGGGATCATTGGAGCCGTCATGAAGTGATACTTTTGCATGTATTTACTGAGACACCCTCCATCTATAAATAGCCCCTCATTTCGGGAGGCCCAAGCAAGAGAGATGACAGAGCTCTAAAGATCCTCCAAGCACAATCGTGACACCACTGGCTGCAATTAACGCCGGATCCCGGATCGCTAATCTCCGCCCATCATGATGACTTCTACCGTGATTGTTTCTACATTTCTGGTAATTATTCCCACATTTTACCTGATTGCTTTCCACGTTCACCATCATCTCGCTACTAGCAATATACAATGATCGTTTCATATTTATTTCTTTCTCATATACAATTTCAGAATCCCGGTATCGGAAGATCTTCTACTCAAACATACATAGTGGAAGCTTTTATGGGCTAGCCCCGTAGTTTTTCCCTCGAGATTTTTCACGTAAAATTCAAGTTTTATTGTTCACATTTTATACTGTGTGTCTGGATTTCATAACAAGCTGTAAAATTTTACTCTATCGCAACTGATTTTCTAGCACGCAACAAAACTAGAAGCTATTTTTTGGGTCCTATAGTAGAGCAGCCAGCTCAAGACGATTCAAGCTCAACACCCTTTATAGCAAAAGAATAAATGTATTTGAAATCAAATCACTTAACATTCGCCATGAGTCTTATCACTCACCAAAGAATACATGCCTAAGATCAAGATAAATTCTTTTGTACTTGATCGATACTCTTTGTACTTGCCTCTTATATCATCTTCTTCCCTCAAATATTATAAAAATGGGGCAGCCCCATTTTAGGTTTGGTTGGCTTAGCTAAGGACAGATCTTCCCTCTTTACTCCAAATCTTTGTTCTTTCTTTCTCTCTTGGATAAGGGAATACTCCCGTCTTTTATTAAGAGTATTTAAAAAGACAATAAAATCTGATCTTCCTCTTATTATCTTCATTCCCTGTTGTTCCTCTTTTCACTAATACTGTTTCTTAAGTGTCTCATGAGATTTTAATTCAACTCACTTGACAGATTTGAATCTAACACGTATATGTATCCATCATTTAAAAACATAAATTTATACAATTTTTAAATGTTGCATGCTGGAAAACCAGTCGCGGTAGAGTGAAAGTTTACGCTTACCCTCACATTAGTCCAAAGACACACACAGTAATTAAAGAGCAATGAGACACCCGCACTTTAACGGAAAACCTCAAAAGAGGGAAAGAACTACGGCCTAGCCCAAAGAAAGCTTCCACTATGTATCCGTTTTCTGTAAAAGTCTTCCGAGCAACTGGATTACAATCAGTATGAGAGGAATAACCTGCAGTAACAATGATCGTTGTAATTGAGATGGTAGAGATGTGGAACTCTCGGAATACAAGACATTGACGACGGTGGTTGATGGCGAGCACCATAATTAGAGCGATCTGCTTAGAGGATCTCAGTCTCTTCCTCCTCTCACTTGATCTCTTCTTCCTTCTTCCTTCTTTGGCTTGACTCTTCCTCTTCCTGTTGACTTTCTTCTCTTCTTCTTTGATTCTTTCCTCTTCTTGCCTCCTTCTCTTAATTTCTTCTTCATTTCTTCTTCTTCCTTCACCCCACTTCATTTTACACTTATTTGGCCCCCTCATGAGGAAGGCCTCATGAGATGGGAGGAGGCAGATTTCAGAATGTAAATTCAAAGCTCACTCCCCTCGACGGACGTGTCAGATGATTCCTTCGATCATTTGATATATTTTGAGCATTTGATGCCCAAATGAAATATGACATAGATCTTAGGCTCGTTAGATCCTGGGGTCAGTTGAGACGCCGATTTGACTATAAACACTCCACATTTGAGAGCTATTTTGGGATTTAATTGGCCCCAAAAGATTCCAAATGATATTTTAAAGATTGATCTCGACGGCTACTCAAAATCATATCGCTTTCGACATCAAGATTTGTCATTGAGATTAAGAGTCATATCATTAAATATAAATAAATTTTAAATTTCTTAAAAAATATGTTAGAATTTTTTTTATATAAGTTTTATTCAGAAATTTTAACTGGAATCCATCTGAAACTACACTTTATCATATTTAAAATTTTAACTAATCTCAGTCTCTTTTATTTAATTAATATGAAGACGTCGTCTGCCATCTTATTTATACTGTGTAGCACTTTTGCAGAGACAAGCTAATGATGGTCAGATAGTAAGGAAGAGAAAGTCATTTTAATTAGTGGTTGAGAATTTAGGATTTCAACAAATTTAAAATCTCTCTCTCATCAGTGTCAACGCAGCCGCCACGAGGACCTCTCTCGTAGGGTAGGAGATCATCGTTAGGGTTTAGGGAAAAAAGTAGTAGATTTCAAGTATAGATATTGATAATTCTTTCTAATTTATAATCAATTTTGTTAAATAGTGATGTAATAAATAATAATAATAATAATAATAATAATAATAAGGAAATTTATATACATATTTATTTTACGATTTACATTTCATACCTAAATTTTAATTTTAAAAAAAATATTTTTCACATAAAAGGTGCATTTCACTCGAAAAAAAGTATGGATTTGATTGATGTAATAATAAAGATTTAGATATTATTTAAGAAAAATTAAAATTAAAATATAAATATATAAACGATAATTATAGAAAGATATGTCATATTTATGTTTTCATATAATTCATATAATTTATATCATAAATATAACTTATTGCTATCATATAATAACAATATGCGATGCTTATGATATAAACTTCATGATTTTTTGTATGAGCAAGGAAACTCTAAATATGGCATATGGTGAAAAAGATATGTCTTTGATGCTTTTTTCATATTTGAAAGTAACAAGAGTAGGCAAAAATAGAGAACGATTCATTGTAGAAATTAATTTTGAATAAACATTAATTTATCAATTAATTTGTGACTTATAGTTCTTATAATAGTAGAAATATTATGATGTTATGCATCAATTTTAAGCATCATTTAAAATAGTTTTATATTTATTCATTTAAATATTAAGAATTAAAATTTGGAAGTAGATGATAAAAGATGTATATAAATTAGTAGATTTATTCTTCTAAATAAATTGTAATTTGATTTCTATCTTTAAGCAGATAAACATCTTTTCTGCTCTCTTTCTTCTCTCTCTTTATTTCTCTTTTTATATAAAAGCTCATGTCCAATGGATAGATAATTTTCATTTTTTTTCAACTATTTTTTTTTAATTGTTGAGGCTTCAGAATGTAAATCAATGATGTTGATTTTTGTCTCTAACCTTAAACTAAACTTATTTATACTTTTCATTGAAGGATGATAAATATTTAATAATGCAATATTTTAATTATTTTATACAATGAGTTTCTAATTTGAATAAAATTTACATGCATGCCTAAGGTTTGATTTAGAGTAATGCCAATGATTTAGATTTAATAAAAAATACTTATAAAATTAAATAAGATATCTTGGCATCACTAATTGTACATCAATAAAATTATTAGGAATAGGTTTCTATCTTTTTTATAGAAAGTAATCTCTCTCTCTCTCTCTCTCTCTCTCTCTCTATGTGTACATATATAACATATTCTTAATTTTTTTTTTGGCAGAATATCATATTAAATCTAAGTGCGGCTTAGGTTTTTCATCCCCATCTACGGTTTGTTTGGGATCATTTTTATGTTATAAATTTATTTTATCATTTTTAACATAAATCACATTATTTTTAAATATATTTAAAACATCTTTAACATGTTTTGAGAGTTTTAAAAATAATTATTATCTTCAAATATTTTTGTTTGAACTCAAAATAAAAATAAAAAAAATAAAAAAGTGATCTTCTTAAGGGCTACTAGAAAAGCAATAGTTTAAGTGGCGTGCCTTGAGGTACTAAATTTATACTTAGGGGTTATTTAGTTAGCTGAAAAAGAAATGCAATGTAAAATGAATACAGTGAATTCTTAATACTTTATAGTTATTTAGTTGTATGTAAAGTAAAGATATGAAAACTGATATGACTCTCAAAATACCACTACAAAGACAAATCTGTCGGCGATATGATTTTGAGTCAAAACCAGAGATCAAGCGTTAAAATATCATTGGAATCTGATATCAATTAAATCCCAAAAGCTCTCAAATGTGGAATATTTATAGTCAAATCGGCGTCTCAACGAGATCTAACGAGTCTAAGATCTCATAATTCGACTTCATTTGGGCATCCAAAATGCTCAAAATACATCAAATGATCAAAGGAATCATCCCAGTCATCGAGGAGGGAGTGCACATGAATTTACAAGAATTCTCCTCCCATCTAGATATTCATTCCTCACATGAAAGAAAAAAAGGCCAAGTGAAGTAAGGGCCAAGGGAAGAAGAAAGAAGAGGAGTCAAGAAGGAGGAGGAGCCACCGGTCGACAAGTCACCACCACCACGGCCACCGCCTGCCGGCCATTCTCGCTCAGCAAGGAAGAAGAGGAAGAACCAAGGAAGAAGAGGAAGAGTCCAAGCAGGAAGAAGAGGAGAAACCCAAGAAAGGAAGAAAAGAGTCAAGAAAAGAGAAGAGGAAAAGCAAGTGAGGAAAGAGAGCTCAAGAAGATCCTCCAAGCAAGATCACACCCCAAGCAAGATCACTCGCTTCGCGGCCATCAACCACCGCCACCTACCACTAATTATACTAGATTCCACCAAAATCTCACTCCACCATCGAATAATTCTGATCATACACGTTATTCCTCTCATATGCAATTCTATAATCTTGTTATCGAAGACTTTGTACAAACAACACATAGTGGAAGTTTTTTTTCTGGCCAGGTGGTTTTTTCCCTCTTTTTTTCCACGTTAAAATTAAGTGTCTCTTTCGCTCTTTAATTACGCTGTGGACTTCACAACAAGAAATAAAAACTTTCACCGCTGACTGCGGCACTAACAAAAAACTATATTTTTGTTTCATTGGGTATATATAAAGTAAATTATATACGTGTATTCTGAATACTGTTGCATGTAGAGTAATTACAGGAATTTTTTTCATTAATTGAATTATTAAATTAATAAATTAAATATATATTAAAATATAAATAAATTATAAATAAAAATTTATTATTTAGTTAAAAAAAGATTACGATATATTTATTTTAAATTAAAAGTGAAAAATTAGGCACTGTGGAGGATCTCTATGTAACTTCAACTCATAAATAAACTTATTTTAATGACATCTATTATGTACCTTAAAATATTTTTTATTTACTTTCATAAGAAGCTCAATATATATACATATATATTTATTAAAAACTATATAAAAGTATTATTTTTGATATGCTGATTAATTTTACAACTTGAACACTAAAATAAACAAATCATAGTTATTTTATCTTTTAAAAAAATATATCATTTGAGTTAACATTAATGAATTAATTGAATCATATTGATAAATTTTTAAAGTGATTCCAAAGTCTTATTTTTTTCCACAAAATAATAATATAGTGAGTTATATTAAATTATTATTTTTTAATAATAAAAAATTAATGATATGACCGATAAAAAATGTACTTTTCTAATTTTTTCTATGTTTGAAAATGTATATTTTATTTTTTAAAAAAAGTGAATAATGATAATATTTTTAAGTGACATTAAAGATTATATATATATTGAAGTTTTAATGTAGTATATATAATATATAATAAGAATGTGGTATATATATATAAATTCTCTAATAAATAAATAAATAAATAAATCTCTAAAAAAACTCATAGGTGGAATTAGAAGAATCTTTTATATTTATGATCTGGAAATGAAAGATTTTGTAGCGGATACTGCTAAGTACATGACAAGCTAACCACCGAAGAATTACTGTTTTACTGAGAGCTTTGATTGATTGATTAGCTTTGAAGCAATCACACCCTTTCCTCTTCCCTTCAAAAAGGGGGGATTCAAAATCATTAATTCCAATGATTTAATTACATATTAAATACATGATTCAAGTACAAAAAAGTTTTAAACAACACTTTATTTCAACAAAATTAGTTTAATATAGTGATATTTTCGGCTGATGATTATTTTAAGCTTGAGAGAGTGGAGGAGATTTTTTACTGAAGAAATCTTAGAAGGATGACCGACAAAATGTTGTAAGGCTGAATAATTATTGTGATTTGGTTGAGGGTCATTGTGGTGATAGCTCATGAATGAAAGCTACAAGAGAGCTGATCCCTGCCTCGGTGGGCTTTACTTTTTGTTGGTATAAAACAAACATTAAACCAAAAAAGCATCACATCTCCTTCTTGCACAATGTATTCCTTGCATTTTGATCTCAACTGCATTGATTATGAATAGCCCCTTAAAAATCCTTGGTGTTTATAAACATTAAATATACCTAAAGTTTTAAGTATGCAAAAGGCAAAAAAAAACAAAAAACAAAAAAAAGTATGCAAAAGACAAAATGTCGTTAACTCAGCCCGGTAGAACTACTATATGAAAAAAATCTGAAATTTAGAAAAAATATGCCATATGCTAGTTTTTCACACATATCTCACTCGTTCCTTATTCAAATTGGATAAAATAGACATCTTTGGAAAGCTAACAAACTTCTTTACAACTTTTATGTTGATCACTTTTGGTAATTATTTATGGATTCACTACAGTTCTCGCAAACATCATATAAAAAAATCTGAAATGCTGAAAAATATGACCTGTGCTAGTTTTTCGCAAATATCTCACTGGTTTCTTATCCGAATTAAATGAAATAGACATAGTTGGAAAGCTATCAAACCTCTCTACAAGTTTTATGTTGATCAATTTTGGTAATTACATACTGATTCGCTACAGTTCTCGCAAACACCATATGTAAAAAATTTGAAATTCAAAAAAAATATGCCATGATCCGATTTTTTGCATATATCTCACTCGTTCCTAATCAGAATTGAATGAAATATGCATCGTTGGAAAGCTAACAAACTTCTCTAGAAGTTTCATGTTGATCACTTTTAGTTATTGTCTATGGATTTGCTACAGTTCTTGCAAACACCATAAGCAAAAAATTTGAAATTCGGGAAACAAAATATATGCACTGCTCCGATTTTTTGCACATATATCACTCATTCCTTATCTGAATTGGTTGAAATATGCATCTTTAGAAAGCCAACGAACTTCTCTACAAATTTTATGTTGATCACTTTCGGTAATTATCTACGGATTCGCTACAATTCTGGAAAACACTATATGCAAAAAATCTGAAATTTAGAAATAGATAGAATATGTATTGTTGCAAAGCTAATGCATTTTTTTACAATTAAACTCTATCTATAGTAGTGATAGCTCCACTAGATCCATTCACTTGAATCAACTAGAATAAATTTGAGTCAATTCAAGGATTCATAATGAAAAAAAAAGATTTATATGTTGATTTAATTTTAATATATAACATAAATACATTTGAAACTAACATCAAAACTACCACACAAAAAAAAAAAACATTTGTTACTAACTCACTATGCGTAAGTCTTGTTTAAGACACATGAAAGTATAATGAAAAATATTGATAAAAAGTAATACAACATAAGTTAACATTCTCAGTACTGATATACTAGTATATTTCTAACATAAAATTATTATAACAATTGAAAACAAAAAATATGGATAATGAACCAATCATCCATGAGTTTAATCTATGCCCTTTGCGACAAAATGGCCAGGGAAGTTCCTTTTAAAAAGTTCAACATTCTCAAATAGGTAGTGAATATATGCATAGGGCATAGACCCATTATCAAACCATCAGTCAAATACTTCCATCAATAGTAGCTTCAATCAAAATGGAAAAAAATAATAAAACTAAAAACATGGAATAATTTATAATGCAGATTTTGTTTGACCAAAGTAAAAATAGAACTTATACATATAAGAAAATATACTACATCATTGATTTAGATATCCTTCAAGCATTACTCTAAACTCTTCCAAATGGCAAAACTATTATTTTAGGATAAAAATATCTTGGCTAGGGAATGAAATATTACACTTACTTATCTGCACTTCATTATTTTACAAGATAAAAGCATACGAGAAACTTAGCATCCATTTTGCATTAATAAGAACGGTTAATTACCAAGAAAAGCTAAATGATATATCATAAACAAGTAACACAATCAAAATCTGCAAATTCTTCAAATTTAAAATTTTAATCCACAATAAACATATAACAACGAATCTACTCAGAAGTCAATATATCTGACAAACACAACAGTTACAAAACATACAACAAAGGTTTAATACATTCAACATAATGTCCTAATGCATTGCATTCCAATATGGTGACCCATATTATGGGATCATTTTTTTAACTGCTTCTGCATCCACCTGGCCTTTGATTCAGCATTTGCAGGAATGAAGTAATCATTGTACTAGGTGTCATAGATTGCATCAATCTCTTCTACAAAAAATCTAGAAATTGCCAATAACTCTGTCATCAATTCAATAAACATCTTCCTTTCCTCAGATATTCTTGTTGAACTTTGAATGGCATTAGCAACCAATAATACACTGTCAGTCATCATCACAATGTACTTCCTAAATGTTTGATCAGTAGATAAGTTCTTATTTTTCTTTCTTGGAGGCGCTCCCTTCGAAGATGATGCTAATCCTTTATTTGTTGTTCCAACAGAATCTTCTTTTACTTCAATATCGTCCCAATGAGCTTGAGATGCATCCACCTCAATTTCCATGAAGTGTGAGGACTCATCATCTAAGTTAATGCGTTGACTCCCAAATGAAGTCTGAGAGCTTCCCGACTTTGCCCATTCTCCAGTGGCATGTCCCTCTCCATAGACCTTCTCTAGCTCCATATAATTTGTGATTGAGATATTCAAGTAAGCTGCATCTTTTCCAAATGCAGTAGCATAACAAATGTTATTATAGCTTTACATGCATAATAGGAAAATAATTTTTAATGAGAGTAAATGCATACTTGAATATATGATGTGTACTCTTCAGGACTCATTATAATCATTTTCTTTTCATCATCCCAGGAAACACTTGTCTTTTTCTTCAAATACTGACTCCATATGGATCTTTGGTGTCAAATTTGATTCTTACATTGCTCTGTTGTCACCTCAATGCCGGATTTTAATTTCATCTTCTGAGTAACACATTGATATACGACATCCTTAAAGCCTAATCCTCTGATTTGAAACACATATCACACATTTGCAAAGCTGATATCCATTCTAGTTTCACGTTCCACATAAAATTTTTTTCTTTTCTTGCCGGTAGTAGCATTTGCAATTGATTGGAGTGATTCCATTACGCTTGAACCTAGTAGTCATCATAATTAAAAAAAAATGTGACTTCTTCAATAAGTAATGAGAATTAATCTTTACAAGAAATGGAGGCATTGTAAACCAATTGAACAGCCAAGTACAAGACATGCTAAGAACATAGGAAAGCTGATAAAAGCAACATTCTAACAATAACATATATTAAAAGAGAAAGTAAGACATGCTAAAAACATTGTAACAACTTAATAAAAAGACATGTATTTGCAGTACCAATATTATATTATATTATGTAAAGTAATAATTTTTTATACAATATTTGTAACAAAAATATGTGCAAGTCCAAAATATTAACACAAAATTGGGAGTGGAAGAACATCCATATTCAAGCTTTTAAAAATCAGCACTCGCCATATGATCTCACATGGCATTAGCAATTTGATCTATTTTATCTAACCACTCTCGAGAGTCATCTACAAATATTTGAGATCTCCTACTCAAGTGATGTTTATTATGCCACTCATCCTCCGAAACAATGATTTCATCACCACCTTCAGTAATTATCCAATTATGTAATATGCAACAAGTTAGCACTATTTCCACTTGTGTTTGGAATGGGAAATAAGGATCACTTTTTAAGATAGTGAAATGATTCTTCAAAAAACCAAATGCTCGCTCCACATTTGTGCGTAATGATGAATATCTTAAGTTGAAAAGCTCTTTATAGTTAGTAGGTCGAAGTGAAGAAAACTCTTTCAAGTGGTATCTTATCTCACGACACGAAGAAATGAAACATTTTCTAGTTGAGTAGCCACCATCAGCTAAGTAGTACTTACCTGCAATATTAATTTTAGCTATGCCAACATGAGTATTTTTGAAGTTCAAAATTAAAATATGGCATTGTACCTTCTGGAATGCGTAAACCGTCACGCCTTTCTAAGGCATTTCTAAGGACGGTTGCATCATGTGCTGAACTTTCCCAACCAGCTAATACATAAGTGTATCTTAAATCAGAGTTCACGGCCGCTAAGATATTTTGGGTTGGATATGGCTTTTTTCCTTTAAAGGCAGACTCCTGCTCCTTAGGTATCCTAACTTTAATGTGTGTTCCATCTATTGCACCAACACAATCCTAATTTTACAATAAATTATTTTAATATATATATATATGTGAAGATAGAAATAACTTTCAAAATAAGATTAATGCTTACCTGAAAGAATGACATAAATCTGTAGTTTGCTTGAATCTTATAAGGAGTTCGACAAAGCACACCTCATGGCGTAACTCTCCTACAACATATAACACTGCATTAAAGTAGCAACTGCTTTCCGGACTATTGAAAGTCAATCAAGACTGATTCAACACTATGTCCAAGTGTATGAAGTAACATAGCGAGTTGCCCTTCAATCCTTATATTGAAAGTGTCTTGTAGCAACTTTCTTGTACGAATTAAATCGCATAACTTAAAAAAAGGATTATTTTCTCATTCGAACCATGCTAATATAGTCAGAATCGGAACCGTGGTAAAGCCTAAGATGATATTTTTGACGTTGTATATTCCGTTCAGGATCACATCGTTACCTTTCTTTACCCATCTTAGATAATAAAATAAGCATAACATTCATAGATGCAGCAATCACAGCATGAACAGCTGAAAGATTTTGACATTGAACAATATTTGTGCCTTCACAGACGTCATTCAAATTGACTGATAGTTCCACATTCAGGTGCAACTGCTCTGCCATCTTTGAAGCACAACAATAATTATATATAGGTAGAAAACTGACATATACTCATTAAAATGAATATAAAAAAATGAATTATATCAAAATATGAATGCAAACTTGATAATCAAAAAATTATCAAGTTAAATCATTTACATTTGGAAGTTTACCCGAACTCTCTAGTTTATCACTATATTTTGACAAATGGTATACAGCTTACACTATTTGACATGCAAATCCCCATCATTTACATTTAGCAACTGATCATTAAATCATTTCATATATTATTGAGACATCGGATCAAAGAAGTTACGTCATTAAACAGAGAAAATAGATTATGAAATTGAAAGGACAGGTAGAAAGAATTCAGGAGTTTGTAATGCAATAAAGTGAAATCTAAATGAAGATGAGTTCTGGAATTCTAACTTATCCCTCCATCTTTCAACTGGTGAATTGCCAATCATCAATTCACTTCTACTTCATTACAAATTCCCAGTTTTTTTAAAGCTAATAGTAGAACACAATACATGTTCATTGGGATCATATAGTAATACTTGCAATTTAAGCTATTTAATTGGATGATGCAGAAATCTTACGAGAGAATTTCTATTTAATTGTGATGTTGGTGAAACAGATCTAGATCTTATTCTCATACCACTCCATCACTCATGTATATTCTCAGGATATCCCTTTCTCATTATTTTATTTCTTCTTAGTTTACTTTTCATATCTCACTGGGCTGGGTTGCCTTCTCAAATTGGATGATTGTTGAAATATGTCCCTCTTCATCACTGAAAAAAAGAATCGCGGTTTCAATTCCTACAGGTGCACTTACTAATTTTAGTAGCATACAATGAGCTGATGGTACATCATCATCATCATCATACCAAGGGTTGATTTCACAGTTCTTATTAACCAACAAAAATAACATCGTGGATGGACGTAAAAGACAAACCACCTTGTTTCACCTAAAGCAACAAATTTGTGACTATCTTACCAAAGTGTAATTTACGAACCCAGATTTTCAAAGCATAAAGAAAGAGCATTTTCCATGAAATACTAACGAGTGCCGACCGTGATGGAGCAACTATTTCTTAATCAAGTCAACCTAACATAAATTTCCCCTACAGAAGAAAACAGGCCCATAAGTCTTTCTCACAGCTGACATAACAAACCAAAGGAAAAACAAAGCAAGCACACGCCAGAAAACTGATATACATTCCCCAATCTACTGCTATTTTCGATAAATAAGAGACAACTTACTTCGAGATCAACTTGTCTGATAACAATGGTGATCTCTTTTTCAGTAAAATTGACCAACAAATCTTCCAACATGAAAAAAAAAAACGCAATCAAACAAATCTGAAAGATTACATTTTAGAAAGAAAAAAAAAAAAGAAATTTCAGCAGCCCAGCTGAAACAAAAAACTTAATTGATCAGACATTGGGGGAGAAAGAAGACACTTAAAAGCTTGGCACTGACCTCCCGAGCTTAAGAGAAACAATGCGAGGAAAAGGTAGCAAGATAGCATTTTTAGAGCAAATTTACGAATGCAACTCTCCATTACCAGAAGAGTTGACCTACCCCCTGAAACCCGGAAAGCATTGGCTTTATTTTTTCTTCGGTAGAGCGAAAAAATCTTATAATTTTAACGAAAAAGTTTGTAAGTTACAGAAAATGAATAGACACTCAAAGCTGGGAAGAAAGGATGGAAAGAACAAATTTCAAACATAAGTTCTTGATAAATAAAACAAAGCTACAGAAAATGCACGTCAAAAATAGAAATCAACACAAAAAATGCTACCATGCTTGCTGGGCGACGATGAGAAAGCCACGAGGATGCCGAATGAAAACTGCGTCGGGACCGAAGAAATACTGTGTCGAGCGGGGGAGAGTCCTCGAAGATGCCGTGCCGAGGAACACGGGGAGAGAGATGGATCATGATTTCCTTATTCGAGCGTAAAAGAAATACACAATAAATTTAGAGGATGACGTATTTGTTTTACACGCTAAGGAAGTGTTTGCCAATCAATTAGATTTATTTCAAGTAGGATATAACAAATTCAGTATATTTTAATTTTGTAAATTCTAAATTATTAAATTCTAAAAAATATTTGATAATAGATTTATTAAATTTTATTAAATTCAGAAAGATGTTTAATTAGTTATTTGAAGATTTAAGTCTATTATAATTAAATACTAATATTTTAAAAAAATATAAAAATAAATAAATAAGAAATATAATATTAAAATAAAAAATACATCATTTAAGATTCCATCAAAGTTCAATCACAGCATACAATCTTACATGTTAAGTGATTTTTTTTTATCTTTTCTAATTTCATATAAAATTTTTAAGTTATGAGTTTAATTATTTAGAATAACTTCATCTTCATCTTCTTAGTCATACAGAGTTATTTTGCAATGTTTTTTTATTCATTGTACTGGGGTGTCTACTGGTACAAATCTTAGACGTGAGAGGTCATCTAACCATTACCCACAAAATCACTGATGCACATCTAGTTTAAAACTAAACGTTTAAAGTGCAAAGGTGCTTGTTCTTCAACATAATGATCAATAATATTTTCCATGACAAAATTCGGCCTCCATAATCAAATGTTTTATCTGCTATCTCATCCAACATTGCGATCGTCTCATCCCACATATCAATTAAAAAGTACTCAGAAATTCAAACTACCTTTTTTTCAAAACTAATCTGCATTACCAAATTCAAACTGGTCAATGAGTGGGGGCACTGTTATTCATGAAGCAACAATTATAAGTTACAGAAAAATATTAGGAATAATACTTCACTTGCCTACAAAAAAAAAGTAGATGATTATATAATTAAACTATCAATCAATTATGCCTATCTACGTAAAGGGGCTTTAATTTTTTTTATACTTGTAATACTAGTATAGCTCCAAAGAAATGCATCTCCGGCAATCAAATCATCAACACATCAACTTTCAACAAATGTTTTATCTGCTATCTCATCCAACATTGTGATCGTCTCATCCCACATATCAATTAAAAAGTACTCAGAAATTCAAACTACCTTTTTTTCAAAACTAATCTGCATTACCAAATTCAAACTGGTCAATGAGTGGGGGCACTGTTATTCATGAAGCAACAATTATAAGTTACAGAAAAATATTAGGAATAATACTTCACTTGCCTACAAAAAAAAAGTAGATGATTATATAATTAAACTATCAATCAATTATGCCTATCTACGTAAAGGGGCTTTAATTTTTTTTATACTTGTAATACTAGTATAGCTCCAAAGAAATGCATCTCCGGCAATCAAATCATCAACACATCAACTTTCAACAAATGTTTTATCTGCTATCTCATCCAACATTGCGATCGTCTCATCCCACATATCAATTAAAAAGTACTCAGAAATTCAAACTACCTTTTTTCAAAACTAATCTGCCAAATTCAAACTGGTCAATGAGTGGGGCACTGTTATTCATGAAGCAATTATAAGTTACAGAAAATATTAGGAATAATACTTCACTTGCCTACAAAAAAAAGTAGATGATTATATAATTAAACTATCAATCAATTATGCCTATCTACGTAAAGGGGCTTTAATTTTTTTTATACTTGTAATACTAGTATAGCTCCAAAGAAATGCATCTCCGGCAATCAAATCATCAACACATCAACTTTCAACACAATAAACATATCATTGTTTACTTATATACGGAGGGTAATAACGTCAAGATTCCATCGATTCAACACGCTTCCTCCTCGTAACATCTGGAGATTAGCATAAGCGTATCATTGGCGAGAGTCCTTTGCCATCACGGTGGTAACGATCCTCATATAAAAGCGATCCGGAAAGAAGAACGTGAGAACGAACTTACACCTTGTAGAGATCTCGATGCCGCAGGGAGAAGAAGAGTGGCCAAGCGTCATTGCGGCGAAATAAACATCGAGGAGTTGAGGCGAGCATTTTCCATACCACGAGGTTCCGTTCAGCGTTAAATCGCGAATTTAACAAATCGAGATTTATTGCGTCTTGGGTTACTTTATGGCATAGATTACTAAATCCCGATGGTGTTTGGTAGGATTTACGGATCTGAGCATCCTTAGTAAATCCGTTGCCTTCATCACCTTCATTTTACTTTAAGGTCCTTCAAACACAATAAAAATACTTTTATATATATTTTAATTACTTTATACGCAAAAATCAGCCGTCCAAACAGCTATTTTGATAACTCTTTCCCTTAATTCTATTCCGCTTCCTCATTTCAATACGGTTTTGTAGAAAAGTATTTTATGATGGTCCCATCTTACTCTTCGAGGCCTCTCTTCTTCAAATTCTAAGTCTAATAAATCTTTTATAGTGATATACATATTCAAAAATTTTATTTATTGCTTGTTTAAGTTAATTTACAACCTTTGATTGGATTGCATTCATAAAACTATGATCTCCGTTTAATATAGAGCTTTGTTTCCTTGCACTGTAGAATAGTATTTATTTGCAACAAAAATTGTAATCATAATCATTAACAGTCACACAAATTTATAATTAGTGAATTATTTCACTACGCCGTGAATTTAGTCAATTTAAGCTGAATTCGACTCGCTTTTGGCTTGAGCTTAAACTTGATTAATTTATAGAATTTGAGCTCAAACTTGAGCTGTATTTTATAAGTTTCAGTTGGCTCAAGAGCTAGTTCATTTAATATAAAAGAGATAAAATAATTTTGATTCAAATAATTATTATATTTTAAATAGCAAAAAATTAAGAAATTACAAAAAATTTAGAAATTACTTGATATAAGATAATGAGATATATTTTTTTAAATATTTTTAATAATTTTATATTTAAATAATTAAATTCTACTATATTTTAAGTATATTTTATATTAATATTTATTTGGGTAGGACTAGTTTGAGCTTGACTTGTTAACTCATAGAATTCAGCTAGATAAATGGCTCGTGAGACAACCTTAATAAATTGACTTGACTCACTTACACCCTTAATCTCAACTTCCCAAAATAAACCAATCCCGTCCTCTCAATTCCTCTCATTCTCCGTGCAAAAACCAAATTGCCCTAATTCAAATCTAATCTAAGTATGACAAGAGATTAAATAATACAAATTAAGAAAAGCTCAGACCTTGACCAAGTAAAAAAAATTAGAGGGTTAAAAGGCAAATATTAAACTAATTGAATCTATTATACACAAAATGGCAATAATTAAAATTTGGTTGTTTTTAGAAAATCATGTCAACGATTAAATTAAAGCTCTTGCGAGAATCAAAGATAAATTCAAAGATATATGTTAGTGTATCAGTTATAGTATCGATTAGCTATATTTTAGTTTATTTGCTTGATTAGTTTGTCCTAAATTATGCAGTGGACTAGATTACACTACAACCTAATTATGACTATATTTCTATGAGCTTAAGTTTAATTTAAAGTTAAATTTGGGCTTATAAATATATTCAATTTTGATCATTTTGTGACTATAATTTAAGCAGCATGGCAGTACATGCATTGTGGTTTACTGTTTTGGTCATAATATGAAAATTTTAATATGATAAGTAATTTTTAATAGAATAATTATCTATTATGCCCTATATTTTTGGTGATGATATTAGCACAAATCAAAAGTGGATGTACTATTAATTAAGTAGTAATGATCACTAGAATCAACCAATCATTGTATAATTAAAAAAAAATAAAAAAAAAACAAAATACTGATGATCCAAGTTATAATGCCCATTGTAAAATTAAAATAAAAAATATATAAAATATAATTTAAATGCAATTTAAAATTGAATTTTTTTTCCTTACCTAATATTATTAACTAATAAATCTATATTTAAAATTAAACAAAAATATAATTAACTAAAAATATTTAAAACTCACAAGATTTTTACATTAACATGAAGAATTAACAGGAAAAAAAAAAGAATTTAATTGCATTCAGATGAATAGTAGCCTGAATGCATTAGAATTTAGAAACTCAAATCATATGAAAATTTAAAATGAAATTGCTTAAATGGAAAGAAAGAATTTAATTCCTTGAGCTCTTAAGTGGTTGGTTGGGCTTATGTAGACAAAATTTTTAACATTTATTTTGAAATTTTGGTAAACTAAAATATTATTATTTAAGCTCCATATTTGGGCAAATTCTCTCTCTCTCTCTCTCTCTCTCTCTCTCTCTCTCTCTCTCTCTCTCTCTCTTTGAGGAGGGGAGAGAGTTACAAAAATAGTTATGATTTTGATGAAAGAAAAAAATTATACAGTTGTTTTTTCCCTAGAAAAATTTATTGTTAATACAAATGAATTTATCAATTAATTATACACCATGGTTATTATTATATTGTCTCGATATTAAGTTGTAGAGGTTAGAAGAAGTTGATATGACACTGAAAATTTCACTAGTCGAAGCAGGAATCTTGATGTCGAAAATAATTTGATCCTAAATCAAAACTAATCAAGATCAAGCACTTAAAATATCATTGAAAATTTTGGGATATCAGTTGAATCCCTAAATAGTTCTTAAATATAGAGTGTTTATGATCAAATCGAGCATCTTGATAAGCCGGATCTAACAAGCCAAGATCTCTTGATTCTTACTTCATTTGAGCATTTAAATACTTAAAATATATGAGATGATCAAAGAAATCATTTGATCTCAATGGGTGTTTGAGATTTTGACTTAAATAAAATGTCCTCTTCCTATAAATGACTCATTCTTGCCTGAAGGAGAGGAAAAAGTCACCAAGAAGAGAGCTCACGAGCAGAAGATCAGCTAATCGTCAGCACCAGCCGCCATCATTAGCATCATCGCCCTGACCATATCGCCGTCAAACCATATCGCCGGTAGACCACCGCTTGACCAATATTATCGACCATCGTCGTTGAAATGACCTGTCGAAATACCAGGTTTATGATGGCTCCATAGAAGCATATCACCACCGTCAATCATCTGCCATTTACCACCACTGATAATATCATCAAACATCATTCATTGCTCGTCGGTTACTTATAATATGCGTATATTTATTGTCACATTCAGGATTTTTGTCATCAAGCTTTCTCACATAAAACTCTGTAATCCAGTTATCGAGAAAGCTTAAACTTTGTACTCCAAAAATATATGGAATTTTTCTTGAGCCTTGCTTTTTCTTTTGGATTTTTTTGTAAAATCCAGCTCGTTCTGTTCAAATATATGCGTGTCTTGGATTTCTCAACAAGCTAAGGCATAAAGTTTTATTCTAATCATTTTCTACAATTTGATGGCGTTTGTGCGGCGGTTCTCATTACTTCATTATGTCGACAACCAAGTATTCCAACAAGATCAAACTACCAATTGTAAGCACTTTACTTTTGAGAATCAAGAATGATGATCCATCAAACTTTGATCCTTCAACTATAGTTGAATAAAACCGATGAAGATCATCTAAATCAATATTCAATATCTTAGTTATCGGTTAAATAAGTCAATGATGTGAAGTAATTTCAACATTAAAAAAAAGCTAGAGAGATATCTTTGCAAATTATGATTCTTTAGTCACACACATGGAAAATAAGGCAAAGATCAAATAATTTGACATCAAAAGATATTTTGATTTGACCTTTTCTACATACGTCTGGAATAATACTCTGAAAAATAATCTCAGAAGAATCAAAATATTTAACCTCTCCCACATAGATTAATGTCATACTTTGACAAAATAATCTCAGATGAGAGTTCAAATTAGTGACTTCTTCCACACATGTTAAATGTCATCGAATAATACTCTAACAATAACCTCAAATAGGTTATAACTTTGTACCTACTCCACATGTTAACATCATCGGTAACTTTTCACAAACAACCTCGGATGGGTCAAAATTCTTAGATTGATTCGACCTCTTCCATAGTTAACATCATCAAGTAATACAGACAAACAACTTGGTGGGTAAAATCCTTGGCGGATTTGATTGATCACTTCCATATAGTGCGTCAAGTAACACTTTGACAAATAATCTCGGATGGGTCAAAAATCCTCAACAGATTCGATTCAACATCTTTCATACAAGTTAACGTCATCAAGTACACTTTGACAAACAATCTCGGATGGGTCAAAAATTCTTGGCGGATTCAATTCGACCTCTTCCATACAGGTTAACGTCATCAAGTAACACTTTGACAAACAACCATGGATTCAAAATCCAGATGACGATTGATCTCTTCCATACAGTTGAATGGTAATAATTTGACTACAATCTCGAGATGGGTCAAAATCTTTGGATTGATTGACCTCTTCCATGAGTTAACGTAATCAAGTACACTTTGACAAAAAACCTCGGATGGGTCAAAATTCCCGGATTGATTCAACATCTTCCATGTATGACAAACAACTGATTGGTAAAAAAATGTTTCGATTGATTCAACCTCTTCTCTAAGTTAATGTTATCAAGTAATACTTTGACAAATAAGGATGGTCAAAAATTCTTGGCATTTGATTCGACCTCTCTTAATATTATAACACTTTGGCAAACAACTTTGAATGGGTCAAAATTCTCTGATTCAACCTCTTCCATACAGTTCTTGTCAGTAATACTCAAACAACCTATTAACAATCTTTGGCGGATTCGATTGACCTCTTCCATATAACGTCAAATAGTACTTTGACAAATAACCGAATGGGTCAAACATCCTTGGCGGATTATTTGACATCTTGCATAGTTGCGTCAATAACACTTTGAATCTCGGATGGGTCAAAATCTCGATATTATCAACCTCTTCAATAAGTTAATATCATAAGTTTGGACAAAAATCTATAGATTAAAATCTGGATTCAATTCAACTACTTAAGTCAGCGGCATCAGTAACATTTGAAGAATGACACTCAACTTATCGCCTAAGTTTTTAGTATTCTAATCAATGCTTCCAAATCACTTATCAATTATTGAGTTTTAAAAAATCAATTTTTATAAAATACAAGACTTGATCGCCTCAAACTTCGTTGATTACAATGACGCCTCTCCAGGAAAATGAACCTGTCGTTTGAATGTCTTAATTGCCAAAAGTGGCAGTTGACTCTTCTCGAGGGCGAGCATCCGAACTACATGCCTTGATTGCCTCCAAACCCGGTGATCATGAAGATAGTTGGCGCCTTCGAGGGCAAAATCAGACTGTATGACTACTTGATGCCTCCAAACCCGGTGTCGGCGAGATTGGCCTCTCGCATAGAGCCTGTATTATGAACTACGAGCCTTGATCGCCTCCTTGGTCCAGAATTGATATCTCTCTCGAGGGAAAATGAGCTCATATGAACTATGGGTCTTGATCGCTCCAAACCCTGTCAAATGAACATGCCTCTCTCGAACTGAAATACATCGCCTCCAAACTGGTTGGTCTAGGGCATTGGCGCTCTCGAGGGAAAATTGGAGCCTCACTATGTCTTGATCGCCTCAAATCTCCTGATGAACATTGGCCTCTTTTGAAAAAAAAGCGAGCCTGTGTATGAACTACGGGTCTCGATCGCCTCCAAACCTAGTTGATCCGACGAGGACAATTGACGCTTCGAGGAAAATTGAAGCTCGTCTCCTGGGCCGATTTTGCTCCAAACCCGGTCGATCCGAGAATAATTGACACCTCTTTTGAGTAAAATGACTTGAAATACGGGCCTTGATGCCTCTAAATCCGTCGGTCCGGCGATGATTGACTCTCTTTCGAGGAAAATTGAGCCTTATGAACTATTCTTGATAGCCTCCAAACCCGGTCAAATGATGAGCTCTTTGAGAAAAATGAAAATTATAAATTATGAGTATTGATCAACAAAATAAATGACATTCATTTCAGAATAAGGTTAGAGCTTCGCTGACAAAAGAAAAAATAAAAAAAAATTTTTTACCCTTAGAACTCAACTAGATAATTTCTCATCAGGCGAAGAACACTAAAGCATATGAGAGAAATTGTGTCTCTTACTTGACCCCAAGGGGTTGTTTATATATTCACTATGGACAAAATTGGAATAAATTAAAAAAAAACCTCATCTCCTCGTTTGGCTGACGTTTGCCAATCATTTAATTAAAAAAAACGTCTCTTCTCATTATGATATTTAATTGAAAATACTCTCACCTCATTATGACATTTAATTAAGAAAACCCCTCTCTTTCAAGACTAAATGACGATATATATAACATATATAATACAAATCGTAATAATTAATTAATCAAATAAATATTAATAAGTAATTAGTTAATAAATAAATTAATACATATAACATATATAATTATAAATCATAATAATAAGTAAAATTATTTTATTTTTTTAAAAAAAGAAATTTAATATATTTTTGAATGAAATAAGTAATGTCATCCAAAAATAGTGGCAACTTATATGACACTGAAAATTTCACTAGTCGAAGTATGAATCTTGATGTCGAAAATAATCTGATCTTAAGTCGAAACTAACCCAGATCAAATACTTAAAATATCATTGAAAACTTTGAGATATCTGTTGAATCCCTAGATAATTCTTAAATATGAAATATTTATGATCAAATTGAGCGTCTTAACGAGCCAGATCTATTAAGCCTAAGATCTCTTGATTCTTACTTCATTGGAGCATTTAAGTACTTAAAATATATCAGATGATCAAATGAATCATTTCAAGCCGTCCGATAGAGTGTTTTGAGATTTTGACTACAATGGCCAAAATGTCATCTCAAAATCCTATAAATTGGATCTCATTTTTGTCATTGATATAACACTTAAAATACTATTAGTGAAAGCATCTTGATGTTAAAAGCAAGCGTCAAGTTTGGCGGTAGAGATCAAGCTCTTAAAATATCGAAACTTTGAGATATCGGTTAAACCCCTAAATAGCTTTTAAATATAAAGTGTTTATAGTCAAATCGAGCGTCTCGGAGCCGGTTCAACAAGCCAAAGATCTTACAATTCGACTTTTATTTGAGCATTCAAATGCACAAAATACATCATCATATGATCAAGGGATCATTTTGAGTCAGAAGTGGGTACGAGTTTTGCATGTATTTACATCACTCTAATCTATAAATAGCCTCATTCATATGAGGCCAAGTAAAGAAAGGAGAAGAGAGAGAGAGCTAAAGATCCTCCAAGTCGCCACTCGGCGTCTCGACCACCACCCGGCCACCGCCATCAGCTCATTCTTCGCGTCACCAGTCACCATCACCGACCATTTATGCGTCAACATCGTGTCAATATCGTGCCAACATGTCAACTTTTGTCATCATCGTCAACTTAAATTGTCATCGTCAACTTCATTGTAAACTTTATCGTCAACATTGTCGTCAACATCATCGTCAACATTATCCATTACTAGCAACTGTTGTCCATTTCTCATATACAATCCTGTAATCCCGATATCGGGAAGATCTTGTACTCAAATACATAATGGAAGCTTTTTGAGTGGTTTTCCCTCTTTTTTAGGTTTTCCAAGTAAAACTGAGTTTTTCTTGTTCGCTCTTTAAATATGATGTGTCTTTGGACTCCCCAAAGAAGCTAAGGCGTAAACTTTTACTCTACCGCAACTGGTTTTCTAGCACGCAACAGTTTGGCGCCGTCTGTGGGAAGTGAATCCTTCAATCACAATTTCTTTGAACACTCTCGTTATGGCAATAGGCGCAACACTGTAATGAGCCTCCGCTCCAACTCGTCACTCTCAAACCAATCCTTGAACCAAGGACGAACCTTCGCCTCACTTCCCGATTGAAGCGTGAATCTCTTTAGAAGATCAGATCGTAGAATGGAAGAATCTCAAAATGAGATGATCCGACTTTTGCAAGGAACACAAACTACCGGAAAACACATCTCCCCAAGATCGATCATTAGTGGGAGGTCAAAATGCTAATCTCCTTGGCCAAGTTCCTCCGTAGAGACCGTGATCGAACTTCTTGACCGCTAGTTCTCATCCATCACGCGTAGCTCAAGCTAATCCATCAATTATTACGGTAGCTTGACACATTCGTAATGTTGACCCCACTCGTCATGTTGTAGAATTACGATGCTTAATGCAAGGCAATTTCACCTCCAAGATAGAAATCATCTTCCCCTCACCTGGCTATGAGGAATCTCACCTTTCAAGCTATTCTTCAACATCCTATTCCGTTGGTTTCAAGCTTGAACATTGATTCATAATGAGGCGACAATGAACACATCGACCATTATAGGACTATCATGCATATCCAATGAGCTCGACACCGCTTTGTCGTCTTTCCATACCCTCAAGGGACAAGTTCTTGGTTCTACTCCCTTCCAAGGGAATCCATCCATACCTTTGACGAACTTCGATTTTTATAGAACGTTCATTGCAAACCGGAGGATCATTAAAGATTCCTCCCATCTTCTCGACATCATCAAAATGAGGGTGAATCACTCAAGGAATACTTCCGAGGTTCTCTCTTTAGAAGCTCGCCAAATACCCAGGTAGACAGGAACTATTAAGAGGAGTTTTCCTTGGAGGACTCTATCCAGGACCTTTTACTGTCACTAATCACGAGATACGGTTGCTCATATGCCTTCATCGTGTGGAAGCACAAATCTCTGGCATGAGGCGCCCATCGCAAATAATTTGAGCAATCTACAGAAAAGCACCCAGGGAATGCGGACCGGTCCTATCAAAAAAGCAACAAGGCGTGATCCCTCGACCCCATATCAACGACGTGAACCACGAGAAAGGAATACACGCCGCTGACACATCTCGTGTTAACCTCCTAATATTCGAGATGAAGAAAATATCAAGTGGCGCATCCACGAAACCAAATTCAGAAATCAGAGCAATATTGTCACTTCCATCAAGTGTGTGGACATACTACAGGCATGCAAATAACTCAAAGAAGAAATTGAGAGGCTCATTTCAGGATATCTACGTCATTTGTGAAGAATCAATCGACTCAAACAAACATACCTCCAAGCTGGGGCAGACAATCATCACGAAACAACAAAACAATCATCAAATTGGAGAAATTGAAACAATTGCGGAGGACCAATACTATCTAATCAAGTTCTCATTACCATCTCAAGAGGAGTTAAAGAAGTCTCGTCAGATCATTCCATCACTTTTAATGACTCACTTAGAAGGAGTACATGTTCCTCATCAAGATCCACTTGTCATCCAGGGATCGGTGACCCATGCTATAATGTTAAGAGAATTTTGATTGATAATGGTAGTTCTTGATGTCTTATTTTACTCACATTTCTTAGCATGGGCACGGTTAGAAAAGCTCCAACCCTGCAGGACCATTATCGGGTTTGATAATCGCCACGTGAGTAGGGGACAATCACCCTTCCGTTATCCTTGGTGAATTTCCTCGACAAGTGACTCATTTAATCCAATTCATGGTGGTCAAGTCGATTCGCATATAACATCTTTGGAAGGCCCTCCAATCAATTTTGTGCTCACTTGTATCTCATCTTAAGATGAAAGTTTCCAACCCCGTTGGAGTTGGGGTGGTCAGAAATCAGATAACGCAATCATGTTACCTCGATAAGCTCAACCACCTTCTATGACCTTCAGATCAAATTTTTTAATTTTTGAGATGAAGAAGTACCTAAAGCTTCTCATAGAAGACTTGCTCTTTGCATTATCGGATGACCAACCACTGAGCGATTGCAAGTGGGATCTGCTCTCAGAAGAACAAGGGAAAATACATAGACTTCTTGCTTGAAATCAAGACATCTTGCTTGGAGTCGACGGATATCTTGGGGGTGACCCCATCATGCACTCCCTCAAGATGATCCATATTCAAACCAATCATCCAAAGAAGCGAAGTTTTACTTTGTCTCGGGCTATTGAGCAAGAAGTTAACAAGCTTCTAGGCGGGATTCATACAGAGGTACATTACCTACATGGCTAGCAAATGTTGTCATGGTTAAGAAAATAAATGGAACATGGAGAATGTGTATTGATTACACGACCTTAACAAGGCTTGCAGAAAGATAGTTTTCCTCTTCCTCGAATTGATCCGGTTGGTTGATGCTACGTCTGGACATCAAATGCTCAATTTTTTGGATGCTTACTCCGGTTACAACCAAATAAAAATGAACCAATGGATGAAGAAGCTACATCATTTCAAACATATAAAGGTTTATATTGTTACCAAGTTATGCCATTTGGATTAAAAAATCTTTGGTGCTACTATCAAGCGCTTATGAATAAGGTCTTTAAAGACCTAGGCCTGATGGAGGTATATGTGGATGACATGTTAGTGAAAAGCTTGGAAGAATCACAACATATTTGACTTAGAAATATGCTTTAACCTTGACGTTATAACATGCGACTCAAACCAAATGTGCTTTTGGGGTTATGTCGGAAAATTTCTTGGATTTATGGTAACCCAGTGGGATAGAGGCCAACCAGAAAATCAAAGCTCTCAAAAATATGACTCCTCAGAAGAATATTAAGGAAGTCAACATTTTAAATATATACTTTTCTTTAAAATATTAAAGAGCTAAAATAATAATTTTCAATGGGTGATGAATGTCGATCTACTTTTGAGCTAAGGAGTATTTAGCATCTCCACCCCTACTATCCAAGCCTATTCAAGGAGAGATGTTATACTTATATCTCACAGTCTCTTCCCATGCGATAAGCTCAGTTTTAGTGTGAGAAGAAAGTGGGATACAACGACCAATTTATTATGTCAGCAAAATTCTCTCTGATATAGAAAGTCGTTATCCACTTACGGATAAGGTGGCTCTGGCTTTAGTTTTCTCAGTGCGAAAATTGCATCCATACTTCCAAGCTCACACTATCAGCGTTTACACTCATTTACCATTAAGGGCCATCCTACGAAACCGAAGCATCGGGAGGTTAATCAGTGGTGTTTGTAGAATTAGGAGGTTTGATATAAATTTTCTACCTCGTCCTGCTATAAAGTCTCAAGTACTCATGGACTTTATAGTGGAATGCACTGCCCCAACTCCAGAGGAGCTATCTGCTACATGCCTTTCGTCCCCTCAATGGACCCTCTATGTTGATGGAGCTTGAAATAGTCTTTGGGGGAATCTTACTTATTTCCCCAAGAATACCACAGAGTATGGACTAAAATTTTCTCAACTAATAATATGGTGAATATGAGGCTCTTATAGCGGGGTTGAGACTCACCATTGTGAAGCTCAAGACTTAGTGATACACCGACTCTCAACTTATCGCCTCCCAAATTGAGGAAAACTTTAATGCTCATAATTCCCAGCTAGCGCAATACCTCCACTTGGTGAAGTCTCTTCTTGCCCATTTCAAGACACATCAAATCATTCACATACGAAGAATACTGGCGCTCTTCTTGCTTCATCTACTCGGGATGTTTAAGAGAAGGCATGTTGAAGAAATATATTTTCAGTATCCAAGGGTCATGGGTAATTCAAGCAATTGATGAGATAAAGGAACATTCATGGATGGACCCCATCTGTCTTTTCTACAAGAAGGAACTCTTCGAAGACCCAACCCAATTATCTCAGAAGACAAGCTTCAAACTTTACTATCGAGGTGAACTATACAAGAGCTTTTCTGCGGTACCTCAAATGTCTCTCACCTTGGCGATTACGCATTAAGAGAGGTCCACTCGGGATATGTGGAGAACACTTAGGAGGAAGGGGCACTAACCCTTAAAATTATAAGGCAAGGGTTCTATTTCTGATGAAACAAGATGCCTTGGAGTTCACAAAAAAATATGCAAGTTGTCGTTGCACTCTAACATCCCTCACATGCGCATCTGAGCTCTCATCCATTCAAAGCCCGTGGCCTTTTTGCTTAATGGGGATTGATATCATGGGACCTTTTAGATAGCATCAGGGCAACAAAGTTCATCATTTTAGCGTCGACTACTTCACTAAATGGGTGGAAGCCGAACCACTCTAAAATTACGGGCAAATGCTAAACAATTTGTTTGGAAAAATATAGTATGTCGATTGGTCTTCTGCAAAGATCATCACGTGAAACAATTTCTTGGAAAAGTCTTTTCGTCCTTTTGAAGATCTTCACACTGCGCATACGGTGTAGCATCCTCAAACTAGCAGGCGGTGAAGCTACCAAGCTATACTCAAAGGATTAAAACACGTCTCGAGAAGGCGGGGCAATGGGTTGATGAGCTTTCTAATGTTCTTTGGGCTTACCGCTACATCGCACCACTTGTGAGACACCATATAACTTGTGTTTCGCAGCTATTATACCGGTAGATATGTGGGGTTCCAAGTCCAAGAGTTCAATTATTCAATCATGATGGTAATGAAGAAAAACTCGACGACGGACTACTCCCCGAAACTTCGTGACATGGCCCTACTTGGGCTTATCAAAGGGTAGCTCATCACTTCAAGAGTAAAACCTCATCCTATGCCGGTGACTTGGTCTGAAGTCTCGGCTGCGCAAAGGCCCTCAACGCAATAAACTCTCACCTCTTTGGGATGGCCCATATGTGGTTATAGCTTTGGTGAAGGAACTTTCAAGCTCAAGGATTGAGAGGAAAAACTTTACCTCGAACTTGGAACACGAGAATCTCAAAAATATTATCGGTAATTCTTACTACATATTATCTCGACTTTTATTTTGTCGTTTATCATTTCCCCTTCATATAGTCAACCCCACTTAGTGGGATAAAGACTTGTTGTTATTGTTGTTGTTGTTGTTGTTGTTATTTTCTCTT
Organism: Cymbidium sinense; assembly: GCA_021442155.1. Taxonomy (NCBI): domain Eukaryota; kingdom Viridiplantae; phylum Streptophyta; class Magnoliopsida; order Asparagales; family Orchidaceae; genus Cymbidium; species Cymbidium sinense. Next base: position 87,319,832 of record CM038226.1, on the reverse strand, counting down.
AAAACTCATATCCGTGTTAAAATCATCTTTTGATCATATCACTGAACTTATCAGAGTAATGAATTTATAGCTTTCTTCTTACAAACTTGTTTCTTCTTCATTTAATCCTCCCACTTGAGAAATATACAACTCACGTTATATCTCAATGAGCATGATCAATCCCAAGGGGACTTCACGACCTCTTCCACACAGTTAAAATAATTGACAAAAGACTCGATAACCTAGGATAGGTCAAAAGGTCCTTGGTGGACTCCTCACGACCTCTTCCATACAGGTTAACGTCATCGAGTGGAGACTTTGACAAACAACCTCGGATAGGTCAAAAATCCTTAGTGGATTCAATTCAACCTCATCCGTACAGGTTAGCGTCATCGAATAATATTCCAACCAATTACCCCGGATAGGTAAAAATAAAATAAGTGCGCATCATCTAAATAAAAAATAAAAAAAAATTGATAGCATTAACATGATGATATCAAGATTCTGATACACACTAATAACAATACATAAAAAATAATAATAAAAAAATGCATCCTCAAGTGATGCTACATCATATCAGTTGGTGATATCAACGTCCTCCTCATCAGGAGATACTCCCTTGGACTCACTCTCCTCCTTCATCTCACTCGGATGAAGAGTCTTGGATACTTGGCGGGACAGATCCTCAATACTAGCTCCAGTCTTGCGATGTACTAAGCGGATTTCCTTTAGGAACCCTCGGATGAAGCCCTCCTCTAAACATTGGTGCTCCAAGTCCTTCACTTCAACATCAAGTATATGATTACGAGCTTCACGAACATGGTCTTGAGTGTCGAGATAAGCGAGGAGTTCTTAAAGTCTTCCCTTTGGAGATTTTATGCCGACATTATGCTTCTTCTCGAAGAGCGATCTGTAATGCTTTCTTCTCCGGTTCGAGCTCTCTTCTCCTGCAAGTGCCTTAAGTCTTTTCTCTTTCGGCGAGTCTCACCTCATCTCAATCGCTCATCCGCGAGTGCTCCCTCCTCACACAGGAGAGAAGAGAAGTCGACATGTTTCTTGCTTCAGTTTACGGTCGGTGATCCTCCAAAGTCGTCACTTCTTTGGCTTTAACACTCATCTTTGCTCATACTTTCTTGCAGATATTTTATCTTCACAAATTGTATTCCACTCATCTAAAGACACCCAAATGAGCCATCGCCTAATGTTTGAGTTACCTATAAAAAAATAAAATCATCACAAATATTACACAAAAAAAAGAAGAAAGAATGAAAGACAACATACCAATTCATCTGCTTGTTGGCCTTGATATGTGATTTAACACCTCTTGAGAATGTGTGCGAAAAGAACTCCCCATCATGAGTTGAAGCATAAACTCTTAGAGGTCAAGCGGGGACATCTTCTTCCGAGATATCGGCGTAGTCACTTCAACGCATGTCTTCTTTTCTTTAGGGAAGAAACATTGCCACCGATTTCATTGCGGACTTCTTGAAAGAACCCTATGAATATGAGGAGGCTTTTCATCACCTTTATTTGACCTCTTTAGTGGAAAAGAATGAGATCTCCACTGCTTGGATGAAAGGCCAACCTTGAACATTCTATCTTCAACTATATTTTGATGTGGCGTAACATGTAAGCTTCTACATCGGGATATTAAGAGTTGTCGATCTCATTCTCAGACATCGAATGGATGCGGAAGGTCATTCAATCTTCCCCATCTCTCGGGAAGGCCCACTCATTTTTCACAAAGAAGAATCCATTAGACCAATTTTTAGAGGATCTCTGCTAAAATTCTATCCAATTCTTTATAGATAAGAAACATCCTTGAGCATCACATGTGAATTTACACATTTACAAGTATGTGATGTTCAAAGTAACACCAGCTCTCTAAAGAAGATAGCCAAGCGATGACCACTAAAGCCGAAATAAAAATTGTAATAAAGCTACATGTTTTGAAGATCTCAATCATTTCGGGGCTAAAGGAATCATGATCCAACGAAGAATCATCTCGAAATAGTGAAGTATCCGGAGGTGAGCGAGCTCGAGACTCTTGGCAACAATAGCCACCAACTCATTAGGAAATAAAATTTCTTACGGAACACCATTAAACTATCTGATGTGACAAGGGATGGTATATTATGCGTATATGGGTTATCCTCGCCATCACCATGTGAAAATACATAATGAATAAAGAGGGAGAAATGACAAAATCTAAAAATCTAGAAATTTTGTGAAGCTACTCACTCACCCAATACTTGGGCATACCCTTTTGACTCTGGCCATGACGCTTGGAGATTTTTTCACCCTACGATCGACAAAAGGACATGCATACATGAGATTAAAAATAAAAGGCGAGAAGAAACTATTCCTCCCAATGATGCTCGAAATTACACGCCAAACTTTCTAAGTCGTTCAAATGATGGCTCTAATTGCTTCCCATCTTGGTAATTATCGACCATTGAACCATCAGTTCAAGAAATCAATTTCTCACTACGGGTCTTGATCGCCTCCAAACCGGTCCGGGACGGTTGACCTCTTTCGAGGAAAAGCGGAGCCTTGTGATGAACTACTGGTCTTGATCGCCTCAAAACGGTCGACGAGTCAGTTGACACCTCTTCGAGGAAAGCGGAGCCTCTATATGGGTCTTGATCCTCCAGTCTCGCTCGAGAAGATGAAGCAGTGTTGAAGTGTTCTTCTCGCCAGGGGTTTTATAGACCCTAGGGCAAATGGGTAGCTCAAAATCATCAAAATCATTGACCCGTGGCATGCCGGGATGCGCCTCATGAACCTCTTCATGGCGCGAAGCTTTACCTTGCCGACTCGGTCCTTCAGCATGAGGGGTTGTCCAGAATTGCCCGGTAGTATGGCCATGATACGAACCCGGCAAAAATCAGAAAAACCGCGATCCAGAAGCGCATCATGCCGCTGGCCAGCCTTCGCCCGATTGCAGACGCCGGATCCACAAAGATAAAGCGCCGATCAGCCAGCTGCGTCCAGTTCATGCCCCGGCCAGCGCTTCGCCCACATGCCCGTATGCGATCGCGTGCTTTCCGACGTAGCCGCCCGTGAATCCGACGATCAGCGCCGCGACCACCATCCATTCGGTAGCGACCCAGATCTTCGCCACTCATGACCGTAGCGACACCGCCTGCGTTCCAGCGATACTAACCATCCGTTCCGCTGATTCGCCGATGACCAGCCGGCGAACTCGCCGCCACGGTACGCCCAGCCATGCATGATGCAGCTGCACGCCCAGACGGCGCGACTATTTGCAGGATGGTCCATAACCTCGAAATCTTGCACCGCGCGCGCTACATGCATTTGCGGTCACGCATCCTTAGTAGTCATAATATTGTGCTCATGAAGATCTGTTCTCAAAATGTGCGGTTAATGGACCACAATTTCATTGAAGAATTTGTTATTTTAAGTATTTGACATATATTTTTGGATGATTGAAATAATGTAATCCAAAATAGGGGCAACGATATGACACTTAAAATCTATTAGTGAAACGAATCTTGATGTTAAAAGCAAAGTCGAAGTTGGCGGTCGAGATCAAGCTCTTAAAATATCCATGAAACTTTGGGATATCGGTTAAACCCCTAAATAGCTCTCAAATATGAAGTGTTTATAGTCAAATCGGCGTCTGACGGTTCCAAAGATCTTACAATTCGACTTCATTTGAGCATTCAAATACAAAATACATCATATGATCAAGGGATCATTTTGAGCCGTCAGATGAAGTGGAGTGGTGCGGGTTTTGCATGTATTCTGAGAGGCACTCCTCCTATAAATAGCCTCATTCCTCATGAGAGGCCAGAGTGAAGAGAAGGAGAGAGCAAGAGGAGAGAGAAGATCCCAGCCCAATCACCACTCGGCGGTCGTCGACACCGCCGCCGCCCAGCCCGCCATCGGCCCGCCGATTCTTCGCGTCGACCATTTTTGTCGGTCCATCTCCGTGTATCACGTCGGTCATCGCGTCAACATCGTCATCAACCGTCGTCGTCCATCATCGCATCGGTCATTGTCGTCAACATCGCGTCAACTTCATCACATCGTCAACCGTTGTCATTCACTTATTGTCAACTATCGTCGACATCATCATCAACATTCGTCACATTTAGAATTCTGTCCATTTCTCATATCTGATCCGTAATCCGATGTCGGGAAGATCTTGTACTCGAAGCAGATACATAGTGGAAGTTTTTTTCTTTAGGCCCGTGGTTTTCCTCTTTTGAGGTTTTCCAAAAATTCGGAGTTTTCTTGTTCTCTTTAAATACCAGTATGTCTTTGGACTCAAAGAAGCTAAACTCTTTACTCTGTTGGTTTTAGCCGCTCGTGAAGAAGAGGAAAAATAATCAGAGAAGAGAGATTTAGAACCTAAGCATAATCGTGTCTTAGTCGGCGATTACAATGATTCATATATTATCTATATTTTAAATCGTATTTAAGATATCTTAATATATTTATTCTCGTATATCGTCGCTTAAATTAAAATTATCATTAAAAATCGAATAATTTGTGAATTTGATTTTATTGACCATGACATAAATGGTCATCAGATATTAATGTCGACCATCGCCGTTTATATTTATATTTTTCCGCTTTCATATATGTATTGTTAGTCATTCTTGTAGAATTGATTTCATCATTAGATCATCACCATATTTTCGCCTTATCTATTTCAGCTTAAATTTTACAATATTATCGTTATATTTAGCGATTAGATTTTAAATCATTTTCTCATCTATTCATCCGTTATTAAAACTTAAACTTTTGTCTCAAATAGATATATAGTAGAATATTTTTACTGGATTAGGCCTCGTTATTTTTTTCCTCTTTTTGGGATTTTTTCACATAAAAATCGTGCAGTTTTTCGTTCTCTTTTTAAATATGTATGTATGTGCTGAATTTTTCAACAAGACTAAAATATAAAATTTTATTCTATCATAATTAATTTTCTAATACGCAACAGAAGTAAAGCAAATAGCTTTAAGTTGCATGCTATGTCGCTATTGCACTATTTATGTTGACTAGTAACTACATGGAGATCGCTAATTGTTGCTGAATATTTATTTAATTGTTTGCCTCATTCTTTGATCGTTTCAACATTTTATCTGTAACCTAGCTTTGATTGCAACATGTTATTACCAGTTATGGATATGATAATTTTATATATTTTTAAAAAAAATTTATCAAAATTTTCTGATAATCACTATATTATGTCAAATTAGATTACAAAATATAACTTATTTATCACATATTTTTTAAAATATAATTTTTGAATGATATTTCAATTCGCACTATACCACACCGCCACTACTTGCCTAAACCACCCTAAGAAAATATTTTTGACAACATATATAAAAATTGGTATTATTGCAACTGCTTGTATGATCATATAATTTCGAATGCTAAGAAAAGCATCGTTTTGCAGCCATTTTGTCCTTAAAAAATGTTCAAAATTCTTGTTGTTTTGAATATTTAAGAAGAAAAATAAATCGATTCACTGTTAATGTAGTTAATATAATGTATAAGAAAGAAATAATCCCATATAATACATATGAGATTAAAAAATATATATTATTATTATTATAACTATATGGAGATAAAATAACATATATCATATAAAATTTCTAATTTTTTCCCATAATGTTCTAGTACGCCTCCTTATCATTATAGTTTAATGATATACCGTAATTTCTCTTTTATTTAAATGGAGCTTTTCATCAATAGGCGTCGGGGTGTGCGTTTGGTTAATTTGGATGAATTGGATGATAAATTTTTAAAATTGGTTGATTTTGAATTTTAAAAATATTGAATCAAATTGATTAAATAAAATACAAAACTAAATAAATCGAATAATAATTAGGTTCAATTATTTTGGTTTGGTTTTGGATAAATCGAAGTTGGTTATATTTAAAAATTATTTGCATAATTTTTTATTATATAATGAACAAGTAATAAGAAAAATAATATTAATATAATCAAAATATAATTAACTTCATATCTAAAAAACATTTAAAACTAATTTTTTCTCAATGATGTTTTGAACTTAGAAGTTGATTATATTATCTATTATGAGATCAAAATATTTTAGAAAAGTGAATAATGAATTAATCTAAAAAGCACCTACTAAATATTGAAAATAAATAAATAAAAGTGTATAATAGATAAGCCATACGTAAATTAATAATATCGTATTACGTATAATTACTTTGATTTATTTGATTCCATCCTAAATTTTATTTAACAAATCGATCCAAAAATCAAAAACCAAAGTTTTTAATTAAAACCAAAATCCAAATTCTAAGTTCAAAACTGAACCAAATTACTCAAAAATTTTAGTTCGATTTGATTTTTTAGTTAAAACCAAATAAGGCACACTCCTAAATAGGCCTTCCTTTAATAAAAAAAATATTTAATTTTTTACCTTTTATAAATTATTATATAATATATTTATTTTTTTTACTTTTTATAAATTATTGTTTCCTCTCACTGAAAAGTAAAAAAAAAAATTTCTTTAAAAGGTAGATATCTTTATTTTGAAATGGAGCTCTTCTTTCTTGAAATAGTGAAAACTTTTAGATTAAAAAAAAATTATTGGATTTTAATCTGATTTTTGCACTGAATTAAAATCAATGCGAGATTGGAACACTAGGAAAAATATTTCACGTTTTAAAAATGATTGAAATTGATATAAAGATTACCTCATCAAAAGTCAATTTAAAGTTTATTAAAAAAGTACCTTTTGACTTTACTTACTAGATTGATTTTATAATTTAAAAACATTTATATGCATACTACATAATTTTATATATTTAAATATCAAAGTTAAAATTTAAAATTTTAATATATATTAAAGATTATCAAAGTTAAATTTTAATTTTTAAAAAATTAATGATAATGATATTTTAAATATGATATTAAATATTTAAACTTTAAATTTATAAATATGAAATTTTAAATATTAGATATAGAAAAATAATTATATGATCAGTAAATCAAATTTTTTTTAAAAAAAATTTGATATATATAGTGTTTGATTAGCGTCCGACAAAATGAGGCCATGCAACTTTGGAAACAAATAGATGACTAAAAGAGCAAAAGAGACGGGGCAGCTTTGAATTTGATAGGAGGGATTTCATTAAAGAAAAAAAATTGATCATAACGATATGGCTTTAATTTTACTAATATACAAGTTATAATAATTAAATTAATTTAAAATATTTAAAATAAATAAATAAATAATTAAATTTTATATTATACTTAAAAAATAAATTTCTTGAAAAAAAGATTTTAAATTTGAATGAACATGTTTCACAGTACCTTTGTATAAATGCTTTTCAGCCCATGCTAAATGATATTCGATTACTCCTATATAATTTTATTTAATTTTTAAATTTATTTTCTGAGACAGCATGATCTTTGGCATAATATATATGTATATGGACTATTTGTTGGTGGATGCAAGATAATGGTGGGGCTGTAAAATTTAATGAGATCAATAATCCATCTTTGTTAAATGGTTTATTCTCTAAGCCCGTTAGAACGTCTAGGTGAACTTTCTTTCTAAGACTATGGGCCCTTAGCAATTGTTAAGTACATGGGCCTGTTTTGGTACATTTTGTTTAGATGTGTTTGTCTGTATTTTAAACTATTATTTTATTTATTAAATATAAACAATTTTTAAAAATATATATTTATAATATTTTTTAGATTTTAAAATTTTAATTCCACAAACGTTCAAAAACTTTTTTTTTGTTGCAAAATTTCATGCTAATTTTAAAACAACTATTTTATAAATCTGATTCAATATTATTTTTTATTGACTAAAATTTTAAAAATAAAGATAAGAGATTGTAAGGATATAGTATATAAATATGTGATGGATCCATGAACAATAATAAGGCTTGAAAGTAAGTCCGTGTGGAGTATTCTACAAAGGCTATGGGCTCTGATGGCTATTCCAATGTGCGGCTTTCTATAGAAGATAGGGCTGTTTAGAAAAGCTTTATTATTATTTTTTTAGTTTATATTTTTATTATATTTTATTTATGGTTTATTTCAAAGTAAAATATATTATTATTTTTAAAAATATTCGAAGCATCTAAAAATTAGTTTGATAAATTTTAAAAATAATGCTATAAATGTCTGAAAATAAAAATTAAAAAAACATAAAAAAAAACACATTAAACAAATGTATTTTTAAAAATGATATAAAATTTAAAACATAAAACACAAAATAAAATTGATCCAAACAGCTCCTAACAATTTTCAGTCACTTATTTTTAATTTTTTATTTTATTTTCAGTCACTGTTAAAAACCCGTCTAACTCCATTTTTTTAAACACCATGAGGGAAAAAAATTATGTGAAATATTTTGACGTATTTTTATGAATAAATTTTAAAATTATGATAAAAGATATGTATTTTAAAGAAAAAAAACTAATTTTTTAATGACTTCTATATCATCATTTTAAATCTCTAAAATTTATATAAATATATAAATAATTATTTTATTGATTATAAAACTTAAATAAATTATAAAAAAACAATTAGTTTTTTCTTGGTGGTATATGCACTCAAAATTAATTTAACTAATCTGACTCTATTTTATTTTAAATCGCATGTTTATTTATTCGAATGAGTTGGGTTAGACAAAAATAAGAAAAGACATGCTATAATGACATACTTACAAAATTAAACCTAATCCAATATAATTATATATGCATGTCTGTGAATTATGATTGATTTTATTACATAACAGTCATCGATCAATTAATAAATATCTTCATAACCTTTATTTCTTTAATAATATGAGTTAGTTATAATTTGAATAAACATTGTTTCTAAGCAGTTCATATTCTTTAAATATTATATTCAATCTTGATAATAAAAATAATGAATAAACTTTATATGGTATAAATAGTCTTTTTTTTTCAGTGTGAAATTCAAATGATCTGAATATAATACATGAATTAGTCATTTTTCAAAAAAATATTTAGGATCATATGAACTTTGATTTAATCCCAATTATATTCAAATTAAATGTTTCAATATAATGAGCCTAATAACACCAAAATTAATATAATCCCATTCCAAAGTAGTCTAAATAAAACAATTGAAGCATAGCTTATAACTTCTCAATATTATTTGAGCGACTAAATAATTTCTAAATCTTATGTATTTGTAGTCAAAATAAGTATCTTAAGGAGAAAAAAAATTAAATAAGCTCCAATGATTAAAATAATATGGTGATTTGAAAAAAAATTGGCTAAATTTATCAAATTAATACTTTAAAAATTATAAATAGAACTATATTTCTCACATAGAAGTGGCTTGAATTTCAAAAGTGTAAAGACTGAAGAACTCCAAAGCCCTGCCCAATGATCAACGTAGACCATTAGTACCAGTAATCGTTGTTGAACAATCATGAGTTTCTTAACTATTGTTGCTCTATCATTGTTATTTGTCATTATTTAAATTTGTTGTTGTTAATTGTCAGCGCATCTTATCGTCTATTACTTAGATCTTGTCAAATTATCATGCATGATCAATACCCTTACTCTTCACTACTTCTCAGTCAAACTCTAGAGCTAATATTTTAAACTTTTCATATCAATTATTTAGTGAAGTAAAAAAATGGACTTGTAATATTTCTATTCATATTGTGGATCGTTTTCTTTAGGTTAGGCTTTATGATTTTTTTTTTTATTTGAAAATTTTAAATAAAAACTCTAGTATCTTTATATATATATATATATATATATATATATATAATGTTGTTAGATTCAAATATAGCTCAATTAAAATTTGATTTGAGTTAGTTTGATTTATGGGCTTCAATCTTGAACTCAACATTAGCTCAATTTTTAAATGATTTTTGATCCCTATCTCTAGTCAATTTCACAAATAAAATTTACCGACTTAAAACAAAAAAAAGGATAAAACAATCTTAACTTGGGAATAATAACAACATTTGTAAGTTATAATTACTTGCCATAAACGTGCAAGTAGAACTTCCACCAAGAAACCTTAGAGAATTTAAACTTAATTATCCTTCAGCAACAAAATCTTTTTGTTTTGCTAATTTGAGAAGTTGAAAAGAGTCTTTTGGTGCAGTATTCATCAACCAAATAAATTTTATAAATTAATAGCACTAAATCTCTCCTTGTGGCCTGATCATCATCATAAAATAATAAAGTTAAATAATAAAAAAATATAATTAATTAAACTTCTAAAAAATCTAGTTAGAATTTATTTTAAAGATTTTTTTACATTGTCTATATATATATATATATAGAGAGAGAGAGAGAGAGAGAGAGAGAGAGTTGTGTTTTATGCCTTATGATAAAATATTTTTTATTTTTAAAGCATCAGTAAACTGAGAGATTACGCATAGGAGCCTAAGTAATTATATTAAGTTAGGATAAGCTATTTTAACTACTTTCATGAGAGAGAAGGCTTATGATGTCATCAAGCTATTCTAATCTTAACGTTTAGTCTATGAAATGATCATCATCGTCAATTTGTAAAGTTTTGATGCTATGTATTTAGTTGACTTTTATTTTAATAATAATCACATAAAATATAACATTTTTTTTTTATAAATTAAGTAATATATAATTTGAAATGGCTGCGTTTATATGAGAGATGAAAGCTCCACATGCAGTCTAATAATACTTCAACGCTTGCTTACTTGACTGTTTGCGTCATCCACACCTAATATTAGTGGCTTAATTAAATTAATCCTTCCTCTTTCTCTCTCTGGCCTCGGTGTAAGGATAAGAAGACATTTATCGCTAATTACGTTTTTTTATTAATTAATTCGCTTAATTTATGGATGTAAGTACATAAAGATTTCTGTTGAAATGCCAACCGGGCCCATGTGGGAACAAATAAGCCTGTTTAATTGAACATGCTCAAGCTTCCATGTGGATGTTAGGTCACATTTGCTAATGTACTTTGGGATATTAAATTATTTTAAATCATTTTGTTTGGTGTATGACAAATAAAAGTTATGTGATAAAAAATATTATGGAGAAAATTTGAGTTTGATTAGAAAGGATTTTTAAGGCAGTTTCAATGATGGTGCTTAATTTGCCATAATATCATTTAGTATTTTTTTCATATTTTATATATTTTGAGAATTTATAAGCTGAGTTTTCAAATCTGTTCTGATTATTTTCGGTAATAGTTAAGAAGCTGTGATTTGATTTTTTTGTAAAATAAAAAAAAATTATACATCCACCACAACTTCTTCAAATAATAGTTTTTTTCTGTACCATCTTATATTATTTTTTTCATACAGTTATGAACTGTGAAATTGTAGTAAAAGTGACATAAGGTAGTAAGGTACCTCTAAAAATTTGTATCTTAATGCTTCATTTTTTTATTATAGGTTTCGTAAAAAATATATTCAAAGATTTATATTTTGCATGTAAAATAATTGAATGCATCGGATGAATTTGTGTTTCGACTTCTGAATTGCGTTTTAAAATTTTATTATTTTATTAAAAATCTTATTTTACATGTCGTTATTATTTCTATTTTAAGCAAAATTTTATGTCATTTGTATATAATAGAAAGATCACACGTGGAATTTTAAAATTCATGATGAAGCTTTTCTCGAGGAATTTATATGCATATCACACAATTTTTATATATTCTAATATCTAAACTTTGTTGGGAATTTTGGATGTGAACTTATATGAATTTAATTATATATTAGATACTATCTTATTTTTAAGCCTATTAATTTTATGATCAAGTAAAAATAAATTAATTTTTAAAATTGATCATGTTATTAATTTTATGGGTTATAAATATATAGTGATGGGATATTTTATTTTATTATTTTTTTATGATGAAAAAAATAAAATGAAATCTTGTATAAATAGGGTCGTAATTTATCATTTTAAAAAGTTGATTCTTATTTTTCTCGTATCTTGGAGTGAAAAGAAATCTCATCTCAAAATAAACTTTAAAGTGGAAGACCATAAATCTCGAATTAACTCTTCCATGAATTGAGCGTTTAGATTAAATCTCTAGATAATTTTTTCAAGATTGGTATGATAAATTTATTTTTATCTTCATATATTTCTTACAAATAGTATCAGAGTGATTATCATATTGAATCGTTGATAAATGATTTTTTCTGAATCTTTTGTAATAATTATTTGAAAATTTTAGATCAAGCATGGTTAAATATTCTTGTGCAAATTATTTAGCAATGCGCATGAAGTATCGACTTCCTTTAGAAGATTTTTTCTATTGTTGATTTTGAGTAAAAAAATATAGCTAAAAATTTACTTTATACTTTGATAGCAATTTCAATTTTTTATGTGATTAATATGTTTATTCTTTCCATTGTGATTTTAATTTGAGAAATAAAATTCATATTCGTTCATATGAATTTGATTCAAGCATGTTTTATCTTTTTTGTTGTTGAGAATTTTGTAAGATTATGATTAATGTTTATAATTGCTTTTCTTATTAGTATATATAAAAAAAATTGAAAGAAGATGAATCATTTTTCTGAAATTGATGCATTAAATCTCACAAGGATGAATTCTACATTTGCTTGATTTTATAATCAATTAATGATAATTACTTATGGTGCATATTAAACATTTTTTTTATTGTATTAAGATAGTTGTAAGTATTACATATTTTTTTTATTTAATTGATCCAAAGCAATAAAAACATTTATGTTGATTACATTTAATGATTTTATAAAATAAAATGTTTTACTGTAACAAAAAATGGTATATAAATAGTCGATTTTGAATTAATGCGATTTTCATAAAGGTTTGTTCAATTCATTGCTTTGTAACATACATAAACGTTTTACATTTAATTGCTTTGTGAAATTAATTCCAAACAGAAGGTTTGCTAACTAAATATAATAATAATGTTCACTGTTTAAGTAAATGTAATAATTATAGTTACTATTTGTCATTTCTAAAGGTTATGAGTTCAGAAACATTTATTATACATTGTAAAACATTTATGTATAAATAGTCTGAATTAAAGTTTATCCATAATAGTTATTTTAACATTCTGCAAGTATTTTTTTTAATTCCGTTATATAATTAATGATACTTATAATGTGAAATTGAAAATGCACATATTTAATTGATTATAATATTATGTATTCTTTTTTCTTTTCATCAAATATACATAGCATCCAACCTCAATTAATTATTTAATATAAATATGAGTTTATTTTTTTTTTTTGACTAAAACAATTAACTAAAGTTTATATTGTTATCAAATATTTCAAGTTTGTATCAATTGAAATAATTACTGGATAATATAGTTGAAATTTATTATTTCAAAATAATTTAAATTGAAATATTATGTCACCAAAGTGACCTCTATTATATAAATTTATTTAATGTTGAAATATATTAATATTACATAAGGATTATATTTAAATATATGCGAAAAATAATTGACCCAAAAGAAGAGTATTTTTTTGATCAAATTTTGTGCAACAACAAATATATAATAAATTTGTATTAATGTACATATATAATAAAGATGTATATTGTTATTAATTTTCATATTTCTAACTTTAATTTTAAAGGCATTTACAAATTTTATTTTTTAAAACAAACATGTTATCTTTGATATCTTTATATGAGTCCATCTTATTAAATTTTATTTACATGTATATTATTGATGTTTTGTCTACATTATATATGCATAAAGAAATAATAATGTTGTTAATTGTGAGCTTATTTTATTCATTTCAGTTAATGTTTATTCTATATTTATTAATTTTAATAATATTTCAGTGCTTAAAGACACTAACTTTAAGAAATGAAAATAGTATATCACCATAGTTCTTGGGTGTATGGTTTGATTATCACGTCATTTGCTTCGTTTCAGTTACGTATTGCTAGCTTATTCGAATGACTAATTTCAAACAATGAGGCATTAATATGAGTCTTATGATCATTGAAGTTAATTTTGAAACCATAAGAGGTGCAATGCCTAAAGAGGAATGTGATAAAAAGTTTCTAAACCAAATAGCTACAATGTTTCATTAGTTCTGAAAAGGTCGAAACAATTACTATTCTTACTAAGCTCATTTCAATGCTGTATAAAGGAAATGAAAACATAAATGAGTATATTATGGAGATGTCTCATTTTGTTACTAGACTAAGAGTACTAAAATTAGAGACGTCTAATGATATTCCTGTGCACTTAGTTTTGATCTCTCTTCTTAAACAATTTAATTCTTTTAAGATAAATTACATCACAAAAAATGGACTCTTAATGAGCTCATTGCTCAATGTGTGTAAGAGAAGATAGATTGAAACATGACAAAATAGAAAGTGCTCGCTTAGCTATTTTCTATCGTGACATTGTTACCAAAAGAAAAAAAGACTTATAGAAGAAAAAGAGCTACAGACAAAGGGATTTCATGGCATAAGATGTAAAAATAAATAAGAGAATGTTGTTATTTATTTCTTTTGCAAGAAGACTGGTCATGTGAAGAAAAATTATCCCAAGTATGCAATTCGGCTCGTGAAAAAGAGTAAACTTCTGAACTTTGTTTGTTTTGAAGTTAATTTATCCTTAGTACCAAATCACACTTGGTGGATAGATACAAATGTAACTACTCACATAAGTGTGACTATGTAGGATTATCTGAGGAGATAAATGCAATTGATGCTGAAAAATTCATCTATGTGAGAAATGACAATAAAGTTCATATTGAAATAATATGTATATGTATATTACATTTAGATTCTGATTGTATTTTGAATTTACATGAGACTTTTTATATACCGTTATTCAGACGAAATTTAATTTATATTTCTTCTTTGAACAAATATGGTTATTCTTGTTCATTTGGAAATAAAAATTTTAGTTTCTTTCAATATTCAAATATTATTGGTACTGATTCTTTGATTGATAATATATATAAATTAGATATTTCTACTTCACAAATTAATGAAACTTTGCATGCAAGCAATTTTGATATAAAGTAAAAATTAATGAATGAGAATTCATATATATTATGACACAAACATTTATGACATATTTCTAAACAAAGAATTGAAAGACTTGTGTCAGAAGAAATTCTTAATTATCTTGATTTTTTAGATGATAAACTCTGTATAAAATATATCAAGGGAAAACAAATAAATATAAAAAAAATGGTGCTAATAAGAGTTTAAATGTCTTGGAATTAATTCATATTAATATTTATGGTCAATTCCCCACAACTACTTGGAATGGTCAAGAGTATTTTATTATTTTCATAAATGATTATTCTCATTATGGGTACTTATACTTGATTTATGAGAAGTCACAATGAGTAGACGTATTCAAAATTTTGAAGGTTGAAGTTGAAAATCAACTTGGAAAGAAAATAAAAGGTGTCAGATCTGACCGTGGTGGTGAATACTATGATAGATATGTTAGATTAGGTGAACAACGTCCAGGCCTTTTACAAATATTTAGTATAATGTGGTATCATTACTCAGTACATCATGCTAGGGGCTCTAAGTTAATATGGTGTAGTAGAGTGACAAAATTGGACCCTTATGGATATGGTTAGAAGTATAATAAATCATTCTTCTTTATTAGAATCACTTTGAGGAGAAGTTTTAAAGATTGTAGTTTACATCCTTAATAGAGGTCCAAGTAAAGTAGTAGCCAAAATATCATATGAATTATGGATTAGGAAGAAGCCTAGTATTAGGCATCTTCATGTATGGGGATGTCCAGCTGAAGCTATGCCATATAAGTTTGAATTAAAGTTTATCATTAATAGTTACTTTAACATTTTGTAAGTATTTTTTTAATTCTGTTATATAATTAATGAGACTTATAATGTAAAATTTAAAATGCACATAATTAATTGATTATAATATTATGTATTCTTTTTTCTTTTCATCGAATATACATAGCATCCAACTTCAATTAATTACTTAATATAAATATGAGTTTGTTGTTTTGACTAAAGTAGTTAATTAAAGTTTATATTGTTATCAAATATTTCAAGTTTGTATCAATTGAAATAATTACTCGAATAATATAGTTGATATTTATTATTTCAAAATAATTTAAATTGAAATATTATGTCACTAAAGTGACCTCTATTATATCAATTTATTTAATTTTGAAATATATTAATTTTACATAAGGATTATATTTAAATGGAGAAAATATTCCCAAGGAAGATTAGTTTGGTCAAATTTTATGCAATAATAAATATGTAATAAATTTATATTAATCATTGTTGATCTCATTTTTAGAATGAGCTCTCAACCCCTCCATCTTAGATATAAGACTTCTCTTAGAAATTAAGAGTTCCTTAGTCTTAAGACACATCTAGTGATTAGGTGGATACTCCCCTAGCCCTTGAAGACTTAAAAGAGTTAGTCATAGGAATATGTCATGCCTTAGGGGTATTAAGAAATTTCCTACCCTTAGCTTAAACCATTCCTCACTTTCCTTCTTTCAAGTCAAACTATAAATCAATTCTACTTGGTTCTCTCTAAATTCAAATCAACTCCTCCATGATTGAAATCCATGATTGAAACCCATGATCAAAATCCATCAAAAATTCTTAAGTCCAAATTTTGCTTAAGTCCTTAAGCTTCCCTTAAGGGCTTAACCAAAATCATGATTCAAACCTATTCGAACCTATGAGATTTTTCCATAATCAATTTATATTCTCATACAAATGAAATATAAGTTCTAACCCATCAAATTAAATTCAAAATTCAAAATCAATTCATGAAAATTTTCATAAGTCCCTTTAATTTTTTATTAAAGGACTTTTAAATCAACCTTAAATCTTGATCAAACCTATTCAAATCCTTGGGATTTTCTCAAAAATTGTTTATATTCTCATTTATATTCTCATATATAAATGAAATATAAATATAAATCAACCAAATCAAATCCTCAACTTAAATCCCAAATTAAAAATTATTGAAATTCCCTTAAATCCATTAATTTTCCATTAACGGATTTAATCTAAACTTTGATCAAACAATTTCAAACTCATGAGATTTTCTCTAAACTTATTTGCATTATCATTTATATTCTCATATATAAATGAAGTATAAATATAAATCAATCAAATCCAATTCAAAAATTAAATTTCAAAAAAATTTCTTTAAATCTTTTAAATTCCCTTTAAATGGATTTAACCTAAATCATGATTAAACTCTTTCAAATTCTTGAAATTTTCTCATGATCAATTTATATTCTCATTTATATTCACATATATAAATAAAATATAAATTCAAACAATCAAAACCAATTCCAAAAATCAAATTAAATCCATTTAAAATCAAATCTAAGCCTTTCAAGCCAAAATCCTGAACTCAGCCAAATCACTTCCAAATCAAGCCAAATCCTTGATTTTCTCTCATGGTTCAATCAACCCTACAATCATAAGCTCATAAATAAATCCAAACTTCAATCAAACAATCAAAACCCAAATCAAAAATCAAACCCAAAACCCTTTCATATTCTTCCTTTGAATATGAAATTTTCAAATGGATCAAAATCCATTTGACTTCAAGCCACTTGTAAATGGATTTATATTTCAATCATGAATCCATATACAAGATCAACCAACTTAAAATCAACCTTTGACCAAGCCATTTGACCCACTTAGGCCCACTTGACCCAAAGTGACCTAAAGTACCCTTATAAGCCAACTTTCGATCCTAACCAAATTGGATTGAACCAAACTCATATATCCCTCTCATCATGATCAACAATCATCATGGAATGATCAATCAATCAAATTGGGTCAAACCAAGTCAAACCTAAGGTTGACCAAGTCAACACTTAACTAATGAAACCTTATACAGCCACCATAAATTGATTGAAATATTGATCTAAGTTCAATCATGACTTATGTTTGAACTTGACCAAGCTAACATTTGAGCTAACCTAGCCCCTACTTGACAGTTGACCCATTTTGACTTAAAGGGTCAAAATGTGTCAAAACTTGATCTAAGCCAAATTGATTAAAATGGGTCAAATATCCCAAATCACTTGTGAAACTTGACCAAAGAGACCCAACCAAATTGACCTTACATGACAGGGTTATGTTGAGCCAAATTGAACTTAACCAAAATTGATTATACAAAGATACAAATCCATTTCATATGACTAAACTAAACTTACCCCTACCTAAATAGGTCAAATGGGTCAAATGGGTCAAATAACGTCAACATTTGACCTAAAATGAATCATATGAGCCAAAACCAAATATATACCAAATTGAACTGAACCAAAGCCACCAAAATATTTCAAATGATCATATGAACTTGCTCCAATCCTTGGTTTGACCTAATTTGACCAATTGGTCAACTTGACCCAAGTTAACCCTTTTTGACCTAAATGGGTCAACATTAGCCAAACCCTATCAAATGGATTCCAAATCCAATGAAACTTGGCCAAACCTAGTTTCTCCACATACCTAACATGTCCAAAGTGAAAAATAGCAAAATGACCATTCTACCTAGGCCATAGATCAAATTTTGGCCAAGCACATTGGTATTTTGGTCATACCCTCTTCACAATCACTTAAGGCTTTCCTAAAAGCTCAAGGGGACTTAGTGATGAGTGGTGCACCCAACCCAATGGGTTTAGGTCAACCCATTTGGATGATAGACCAAACTCGACCACTTAGAGTAAAATTGAATTTTCAAATTCCCACTTAAGCTCAAATTCAGCACATGGGAAGTTGGCAATCCATTACTTGTGTCATATCGACCATGTGCACACTCAAAAAAACCTAAAACCTCTCCAATTTGAACAATTGGATCAAAATGGTAAAGAATGGTTCGACCATCTGATTTCCATAGGGGGAGATATATTCCACCTAATTAAATGACATTTTAATTAATTGTTAGTCGATTGAAGCCTAGGAACCTAGAGCAGCCACCTTAGAGCATTCCCAAGCTTCTTAGAGAGGATTTGAATTCCCTAATTCTCTGTTTTGCACAATAAAAAATAGGGGAGCTCAATCCATTAGCCAACTTCCTCCATACTTGATCTCCATCCAATTACTCTTGCACACTCCATAAGAGGGTCAAGTCAAAATGCCAAGCTCTGATTGAAGTTCCCATAGCAAGGAAGAGCTCAATTGGATCAAAGTCAAAGCCCAAGTGAAGTGGTATTGGTCTACCCATTGATCCACTCAATCCCAAGGCCTAGGAATTTCAATAGGGCTTCATCTCCACTAGATGAAGCTACCTCATCGATCTCGAGCATCGGTGATCACCTCCGGCGAGGTATGAAATTTTTCTAATCACTAAACTCAATGTGGTGTGGAGCTTTGTGAAAGAAAATTTCACCTCATCGAATTTTGACCGTTAGATTTTCCACTCTATTTCTCTAGATGGTGTGGGTTAAATTTTGTGTGATTCCATGCTAGATCGAGCTTGGATCTTCCCCTTGATCATGATGATCTATGATCAAGGAAGAACTTGGCTCATCTATCCATCCGCACATTTTAGATGGACGGTTGAGATTATATGTTTTAGAAATAATTATTTTTTATAACCATGGGGAATTCTTAGATGTCAATCTTTGATGACGATGGATATATAAGCGTGTCGCCATTTGGGATGTGACATTTAAGTCACCCTCATGGCGCATGTAAAAGCTTGTCACCACGCCGTCGTGAGTATTAATCAAGGATTAGTTAATTATGTTAAATAACTCCTAATTAATTCAGAGAACTTCTAAAATTCATAATTCCCTCTAGAAAAATCAGAAAAATAAAAGAAAAAAATTCAATGGAAAGATAATTTCATCTAGAATATTTTTAAAATAATTTCAATGGATTTTGAATTACCATTTTATCTAAATTTAGGTTTCTTTGGGAATCTTAATTAGGTAATTATCCTTTAATTAGGTAATTAATTGATCTCAAATTTCTAGGATTCATTTTAGGGGATGACCTCTGCCTCCCCTAGATTTTTTGAGATTTATTGAGGCTCAATTGGGGAAATTACTATTTCATTCCCTAATTATCTCTTTCATGCAATTAAGGGTAATTAAGGTGTGATTAGTAGTTTTACCCTATGATTAGGGTTGATTAAGGTCAGAGCCAGTAAGTAGGAGGTTTATGAAATAATTTTAGGGCATTTCCCCCAAGCTATTCCCTAAACCCCCTCTTCTCTCCTTAATCTCCTCTTAATTAAGGGTTAATTCATTAATTATTTCCTTAATCAAATTTCAAAAATGCTAAAAAGTTCCAGAACTTAATTCATCTACCTTGGGTAGATGCTTAGGTGTTTAATAGCCTATGTTTAATTACAGAAATTAAAACCCAATTCACATGTGTGAAAGGGTGTTTTAAAATTACTTAAGCTAAACCCCTTAGCTTAATTAACTTTTAATTGTGAGCCAAATTGCATTAGACCTTTTCATTATTAGGTGCATTGCAAATTTAAATTCTTTGTGGGTTTTATGTCATCTCATTGGCTCATAATTACTTAGTTAATTTTTCTAAGGTGGTGTAGGTAAGGGTTAATAATGCCACTTAATTTACACCTTAACCTAATCAATAAAAATGGATCTAATTATCTAAAAATTAAAAAAATACAAAACACATATGGGAATGGGTTAGGAATAGTAAACTCATCTCACTTTTTTAAAATTAAATCAAACTTCAAACTAAACAAAAATCATTTTAAAATTCACTTTGATTTATTCTAAATTTTCTTATTCCATAGGAATGTCTTTAGGATTTAAGTAAAGTGAGTTTGTTTACATGCTTTCATTGCTTTGGATCTTTCCCAACATGTTAAGTTGTATGCCATGTGATTTCATGCATTCATAATTTCATCTTTCAAATTTTAAAATGAAATTGTTTATTTTATGTCAAATGTGCATGTGTTGGCTAAAGTAAAATATGAGTGGGTATTATCACTACTAAATCCAAATTATTTTTTAAAATTTATAAATGAAATATCAAATATGAAAGTATGCTACTTATACTTTAATTATAAGCTAGCATGTGAAATATTATAAAGTTATGCTTATTATAGGTTTCCTTTCTTTCCTATGTTGGCATAGTTTTGAATAGGAATTTTGGTGAGACATAAGGTTCATTTAAAAAGGACCTAATGCACACCTAATTTCATATCATATTCATCCATATGATACCATATAAGAAGGGTTACCGACACTTATATACATAAATTGCATAAACAAAAATGAATCCACTAAATAACTTTTGCATTTTCCTTTCTATTTTATTTCTTTTATATACATGTTTGTACTTAAGGAAAATGGTATATTAGTCTGGACAATCCTGAGGTTGCGAGGCTTTAAGCAGCTCTAAGTAGGTTTTGTACCTTACACCTCTGATTAACAGTGGCATTGTACTCACTTATGCCTTTTCTTACTTTCATGTATGTATGTGAAATTTTGGATAAGAAAAATATTTTCTATTTAAGAAAAATCATGCATATTCAACTTCTAAATTTTCTTAAATGGATTACTTAGGATGCATCATAAAGTGTGTTAACTACTTTCATTTGCATGTATAGATATGCTTAGGGTCCATCCATATGCATGTTATATATATGTTGGGAAAGAAGTGAAGTAATGTGTGTTATGTGAATTTTGATTCATTTTATTTAATCTTAAAATGCCTTTCTTTTTGAATAGGTTTGTTTTGAGTTTGTCTAAACTTAGGATTGATTAAAAGATGTAATCAAAATATTCACCTAAATGAAACTAAAACATGAACCTACTTTAGAAAATTACTTAAGGATAGGGAAGGAATGAGAAGTTCTCTTCTCTTTTCCTCTCTTCATAACTTAGTAATTAATTAGGTTTACTTAAACTAAATTAAAATATAAAATAAAACCAACCCAAAATACTTAAACAACTTAAATGAGACCCTACTCTAAGTTGAATATGTTCTTCACACTTAGAAAATTTGAACCTAAAGCCCTAGCTAAGCATACTACACAACCTTTCAAAGCACACACATTAGCCTAAGTCACCACTTCTAGCCTTAGGTTAGGTCGATGCATGATTTGATGTTTGTTTGATTGTGATATATATTTTAGACTGGATGTTAGGGTGTATATTCGTTGAATGAATGATAGGACTTGCTTAGTCTAACTATTCTTTTCTACAGGGGATTGTGCTAAAGGGGCGCTATCATAAATAAAAATATAAATGCTTTTTTTATGTGCTTTATATCCCTAACATAATCCATAGGCCAAGTGGAATTAGTCACCCATGTGTGAGTGATAAGTCCAATATACATTCTTGAGATTTGTGTGGTTTGATTTGACTAACCTTTGTTTTGTAGGTGTTAATTAGATTTCCACTTTTCCTTTTTTATGTAAAAATTTGTATAATTAGGATTTTAGAATGATTTGTTATGGGGATTAGGATAAGCATTGGTCATAATATCCTATCTTATGCACCATGTGAAGCCTTGGAGCATCCACCTTCGAACCATCCAAAGGAGGAAGCAAAGAAGAAAAGAAGAAAAAGAAGAAGAAAGAAAGAAGAAAGAAGAAAGAAGAAAGAAGAATAAAGCTTGAAGACCCCCCATAACAATGAATTTCTTTACTTAAATTGTAATTTGATTCATTTGTAATCTAGGTTATATAATGGTAGAGCTCGGCTTCTCACATTTGATATTTTTGGGTATGTGCAGTGATGCCCGATCACAAACAACCATTTATTCTTCTTGCGATTAGCTTTGAAAATTGATTGATGATTTTTTAGCTTTTGCATTTAGTGGCATACTTTTCCTAGTTTCTTCCATACTTTATGTATGGCCTGAATGTGAATTAGGCTCTTTAGGAAAAAAGAAATATTCTACCTAACTTAACAATTCAAATTAAACTAAACAACTCATAACCTCACCTAAAGCTTAGGTTTAAAATCAAGATAAAGAATTAGTAACCCCTTAACTGGATGAGTATTTCTTTATAATATTATACACAAATGCATCTTATTTCACTCTTGATTGGTGGGCTTTCACCTTTGCCGGAGAACCCGACTTGACCTTTGAGGGTCGTGGTGAAAACTCACCTCCTCCCTTCTCACTGATTTTGGCCAATAATTTTCTTTCTCATGCATCGGTCATAAAAAAAAAATCCTATTAGCCTGAGTCAAAATAATTATCCAAAATAAAAATAAAATAAAATTTGAATTGCATTAGATTTATGTCATTTGAAACATGTCCCTTTACATGATCTAGTCTCTTTAGGGAGTGAGTTTAAGGACTTCGTCTCTTTCTAAATAAAAACAGCCTAGCTATCTTGCATAAACATAAAGACTTTCCTCCATATATTTAAAATCGTAGGAGGTGTTAGTTGGCGACCACCCATAGGCGGTTGTAAGTCCAAACTATCGGGTGATTTGTCCTCTCTTGTAAAGGCAAACCAATTACCCATTTTTGCCTTAGATTTAGGTTGTGCTTCCGGCCCTCGTCGAAGCTCCATAGAATTAGGTTCTGAGGTTGCTTCTCCCATTTATGGGCCATAAGAATAATTCCTTACCTCTTAGGCATTTCTTTAATCATGTGTTAAGGAATCTTAAGTCTTAAATTTTTAATGAAAAATACAACTCAAACAAACTAAATCAAGTTTCAAAATGTAAACCCAACTATAAGATAGTTTGAGATGCTCGCTAGGTTTTCTAGTATCGTGGGCATCTCTACTTATCTTCTATTTTGGTTTCCATAATTACTCCCTATTTTTGATCTATCCCATTTGATCTTCAAAAATAAACCAATCGATTGATAGTCCTTCCCTATTAAAATCTTCAAAGATAATGATCATTTATCTTAATCGAGAGTTTTCCTAAGGGATCTCATCGCTTAGGATGTAATTAACTATGAGAGTTTATCCTTGTAGGGAATTTAACGAATCTGATTTAAAATAAATCTTGTTTTAATTTTTCATGTAAAGTAGGGGAAGAATCTCTGGTACATATGCAGATCCATTGTCCTTAAGAGTCCTTATTGAGGTGATTAGTTCCATTAAAGGATAGTAACTTCTATCTTTCAAGATAATACATTATTTCCTTGATGACGTATCCGAGCACCTGAATAAGTACATCTGTGGATATGCATGACATCTTATCAAGATGAATTTCTATATAGGTTGTTGCCTTTTTCATTTCTCACAAACAGATTTGGAAGGTGACACCCCTCTCTATACAAATTTTTCTCCACAATCATGCATATAATATATCGATCCAAAATAGACATATTATTGACAGAATTTATTATCAATATTTGTTAACTTTAATTTTAAGAGTATCATTTACCAATTTTTATTTTTTTCTAAATACTAAATTGCAATGTTGTGCTAGTATCTTATATGAGTCCATCTTATTAAACATTTTATTTCAAGCATGTATATTATTGATATTTTATTTACATTATATATGCATAAAGAAATAATAATATTATTAATTGTTAATTTTTTTATTCTTTTCAGTTAATGTTTATTCTATATCTCTCAATTTGAATAACATTTCAGTGCTTAACGATACTAATTTTAAGAAATGGAAAGAGCATATCATCATAGTTCTTGGGTGTATGGTTCTTGACTATGCGATCCGAACTGAACGTCCTCCCACCATTACTATAGAAAGCATTATTGAACAAATGACTAATTTTTAAAAATGGGAGCATTCTAATCGCATGAGTCTTATGATCATGAAACATTCCATTCTAGAAACCAAAAGAGGTGTGAAGCCTAAAGAGTAATGTGATAAAAAATTTCTAAACCAAATAGTGTCTTTTCATTAGTTCTGAAAAGGTCGAAGCAAGTACTATTCTTACTAAACTCATTTCAATGCGGTATAAAGGCAATGAAAACATAAATGAGTACATTATGGAGATGTCCCATTTTATTACTAGACTAAAAGCACTAAAATTAGAGATGTCTAATGGTATTTTTGTGCACTTTGTTTTGATCTCTCTTCTACACAATTTAATTCTTTTAAGATAAGTTATATATGCAAAAGAAAAAAAATGGATTCTTAATGAGCTCATTGCTTAATGTGTGCAAGAGGAAGATAGATTGAAACATGGAAAAAATATAAAGTGCTCACTTAGTTGTTTTATCTTGTGACATTGTTACTAAAAGAAAAAAGACTTATAAAGGCAAAGGAGCTACAAACAAAGGGACTTCATGGCATAAGATGCAACGTAAACAATATAATGTTGTTATTTATTTCTTTTGCAAGAAGACTAGTCATGTGAAGAAGAATTATCCCAAGTATACAATTTAGCTCATGAAAAAAGGGTAAACTTCTAAACTTTGTTTGTTCTGAAGTTAATTATCCTTATTATCAAATCACACTTGGTGGATAGATATCTGCAACTACTTATAAGTGTGACTATGCGAGATTGTGAGATGAATGCCAATGATCTTTGAAAAATTCATCTATATGAGAAATGATAATAAAGCTCTTATTGAAGTAATATGCTTATATAGATTACATCTAGATTCTAGTTGTATTTTGAATTTACTTGAGACTTTTTATATACCATCATTTAAACAAAATTAAATTTCTATTTCTTGTTTGGAGAAATATGGCTATTCTTATTCATTTAGAAATGAAAATTTTAGTTTCTTTCAATATTCAAATATTATTGGTATTGATTCTTTGATTCATAATATATATAAATTAGACATTTCAATTTCACAAATTAATGAAACCTTGCCTGCAAGAAATTTTAGTATAAAGCAAAAAATTAATCAATGAGAATTCATAAATACTATGACATAAGCGTTTATGACATATTTCTAAACGAAGAATTAAAAGACTTGTGTCAGAAGGAATTCTTGATTCTCTTGATTTTTTAGATGATAAATTCTATATAAAATGTATCAAGGGAAATAAATAAATATAAAAAAATTTAATGCTAATAGGAGTTTAAGCATCTTGGAATTAGTTCATGATGATATTTATGGTCATTCCCTACAGTTACTTAATGGTTAACATTATTTTATTACTTTCATAGATGATTATTCTCATTATGGGTACTTATACTTGATTTATGAGAAGTCACAATGAGTAGACGTATTCAAAATTTTAAGGCTGAAGTTGAAAATAACTTGGAAAAAATAAAAGTTGTGAGATCTAACCGTGGTGGTGAATACTATGGTAGATATGTTGGATCAGGTAAACAACGACCAGACTTTTTTGCAAATATTTAACAGAATGTGATATCATTACTTAGTACATCATGCTAGGGACTCTAAGTCAATATAATGTAGTAGAGTGACGAAATTGGACCCTTATGAACATAGTTAGAAGTATAATAAATCATTCTTCCTTATTAGAATCACTTTGAAGAGAAGCTTTAAAGACTGCAATTTATATCCTTAATAGAGTTCCAAATAAAGTAGTAGCCAAAACCTCATATGAATTATAGATTAGGAAGAAGCCTAGTATTAAGTATCTTCATATCTGGGGATGTCCAACTGAAGCTAGGCTATATAAGTCTAATGAAAGAAAGTTAGACTTAATAACTATTAGATGCTATTTTGTTGGAAACTTAAAAAGGTTGAATGATTTTAAGTTTTATGACTCTTCAAATAAATCCTTTTCGAGATGAACAATGCTAAATTTATTGAGAAAGTTGAATATGATGAGAGTAATAAACCTAAGAATTTTATATTTGAAGAGTAATTTATTACTCTTCCTATAGTTATAACAAAAAATGATCAGATAATTTTTTGTGATCTTATTTAGGTTATAAATACAGATAATCAAAATATTCTTTAGTTAACTCTCACTCATATTGAGGAATCACATTAGTCTCAAATTAAAGTGTCATTAAAAAAATCCACTAGGGAGAGAAGATCAGTAATTTCAGATGATTATGTTGTGTATCTCCAAGAACATGAGTTTGATATTGGATTAAAAAGTGATTCAATCTCTTTTAGTCAAGTCAAATAAAATGTCAACTTCTATAAATTGATAAAATCCATTGAGGATGAGATAAAATCAATAAAAGACAATGATGTTTGTGATCTTGTCGAATTACCTAAATTAGTAAAACCCATTGATTGTAAATGAATTTTTAAAACCAAACATGATTCAAAAGATAACGTCGAAAAGATATAAAACACATCTAGCCACTAAATATTTCACTTAAAAGGAATGCATTGATTATAAAGAAAATTTCTCTCTAGTTTCTTCAAAAGACTCTTTTAGAATTATTATGACATTAGTGACTCATTATGATTTTGAGTTACATCAGATGGATGTAAAGACTGCATTTCTCAATGGTAATTTTGAAGAAACTATATATATGGTGCAACCAGAAAATTTTTAATCTTCTAATTCAAAACACCTAATATGCAAATTAAAGAAATCCATATATGATTTAAAGTAAGCTTCTCGTCAATGGTATAAAAAATTTGATCAAGTGATCACTTCTTTTGGTTTCAAAGAAAACACTGTTGATCAATGTATTTATTATAAAATCAGTGGGAGTAAATTCATCATCCTAGTGCTATATATTAATGATATTCTACTAACAAGCAGTAATATAAGTCTTTTGCATGAAATTAAGAGATTTATTTCAGATAAATTTAAAATGAAAGATCTTAGGAATGCATCTTTTGTGTTGAGTATACAAATTCATCAAGATCATTCTCGTGGTATACTTAGTTTATCTCAAATGACATATATCAATAAAATTTTTAGTAGATTTGGCATGAAATATCGCACTTAGAGATACACCCATTGCTAAATGTGATAAATTTAGTTTGCTTAAATGTCCAAGAAATGAACTTAAAAAGAATGAGATGGAAAAATCCCTTATGCATCTGCAATAGAGAGTCTTATGTATGCTCAAGTTTGTAATGCGTCCGATATTGCATTATGAATGCTTGTGATATTTAAGTAACCCATGAATGAATTATTGGAAAACAATAAAATGTGTTATATGGTATTTGAAGAGAATAGAACACTTTATGCTCATATATTAGAAATCAGATCATTTGGAGATCGTGGGGTACTGTGATTCTAATTTTGTTGGTTGCCTTGATAGAAGAGATCCACTTCAGGTTATATTTTTTTATTAGCTTGAGGAGCTGTATCTTGGAAAGGTGCTAAACAAACACTCATTACTTCTTCCACTATAGAAGCAATTTATAGCTTATTATAAAGCATCAAATCAAGGAATATGGCTACGAAGTTTTATCACTGAGCTAAATATTTTTGTAGGAATAGATAGACCATTAAAAATAAATTGTGATAATAGAGTCGCTGAGTTGTATTAAAAGAGCAACAGGAGTTCATCAAAATCAAATCATATTGATATAAAATTTTTTGTTGTAAAAGAAATAGTTTAGAGTTCTTAAGTATCTATTGAATATATTAATACAAACATTATGATTGAATCCACTTATAAAAGGTTTACCACCTAAAATATTTCATTAGCATGTAGCTCGTATAGGAGTGGTTTACCTTGATGATATGCTAACATAGTGAGAGTTTGCTTATGATGTTCAATGATTATAAATATATTTTGTTTTATCAAAATGAAGTATTGTTATTATCTTATAGTTGAAAACTCTGAAATAAAATTATATAGTTTCAATGGTAGTTTAACATAAATAAATGAAACTATATTTATAACTCTTTTGAGTTATAATATAGGACCAGTTAAAAATAGGCATGATATATGATCAAATTACATAAAATTTCTATGCTACATATCCATACTTGATCTATGTCGTTAATTATATTGATTTAGTAATCACTAATGAGTATTCTTATAAAAAAATTATAACAAATATCACTATGATTCTATGTCAATATTATTAATGGACAAGATTATCTAAAGATGTCCTCTTTAAAGATATCAAGTATTGAGCTATTAAAGTATTTAATAATGTATAATTATCAAACAATATATGTGGCCCAAGTGAGAGATTATTGAGAATTTTAGATGTGAGCTCACATATGAATTTAATTATATACTTAGGTGTTATCTTATTTTTAAGCCTACTAATTTTGTGATCAAATAAAGATTAATTAATTTTAGGCTTTTGAGATATCTTATTAATTTTTGTATAGAATTATCATGTGTAGAGACCAGATATTTTATTTTATTTTTATGATTGACTGAAATAAAATGAAATATACTCAAGTATAAATAGGGTTATGATCCTAATTTTAAAAAGTTGATTCTAATTTTTTCTCACATCTCATCTTGAGTGAAAAGAAAGCTCTCTCTCTCTCTCTCTCTCTCAAGAACACCGCTTTAGAAGTGGAAGGCCAAATCAACTCTTCCATAGATCTGCACGCCCTGATCATATAAATTTCTTTTTATCTTCATATGTTTCCTACAAAATTTACTATTTATATATATAATACATCAAACTTTAATATCATATCAAAAATATTGCTATCACTAATATCTTTCATGATATATATGTTGGGGTATCACAGAGTATGCGTGGAAAATTGGTTCGAGTGTTTCAAGGTATACACAAAATAAATAAAACCAAAATAAAAGCAATCACACAAAAGACATTATATTTAACGTGAAAAAACTTGATAAAGAGAAAAAACTACAAAGTCAAACCACAAGAAATCTATAAGGAAAGAAAAAACAAGGATAATAGTATATATTAAACTTATTTAGAGCCTCTTCATACTTCAGTTACTCTAGTACACTCTCTTCACTCTCATGCTCAAAATAATTTGAGAAAATATTTAAAAATTATAGAAAAATTTGACTAAATATTAAGTCTCTCGACTTGTAACGGTGCAACATTACGTCTAGGCATTAGTGTCACTATCCTCCATGCTTTTTGCACGAGTAGCGAGCACCATTGTGCTGCTCTTACAACACCGAGGTGCTCGCCACTCTATCATTCTGCCTTGGTGCCCTGGTCCTAATGCTCCTCTTGCAATGTTGAGGCTCTATCCTCTTTGTTTCTATGGTGCAAATCCAATGTTGTGGCTCAATCTTTTTGGCTCCGAGGCACTGCATCTTTGGTGGCAAGGCAACGAATAACTTTTAGTTCATGCATAACCCCAAATGAGCTCATCGTTGAGCTCAATTGATGCAAAGGATAAGGCTCATAGATAAAATTAAGCTTCACAAAATAACAATATTTTTTCATACATAAAAAATAGTTATTATGTAAATATGAAATATATATATATATATATATATTTTTTTTTAGAAAACAATCAGTACATTTTCATGCCAATATACATCGTAGTCAATATTGTTTAAAGGTATTAGAGCTTGAATTTTTCTAATTTGTTTCTCTCAAGCAATTTTAATCAAGCCCAAGAGAAACTTTTCAATTTAATCATAATTTTATAACAAAATAAATATTAAATAAATAATTCTAATAAACTTTTGTGAGAGAGTCACCAAAATGGTCAACTTTTTGACTTGATTAGATGCTATTACCTCAAGAAAGTGAAAGTCACAATACAAGGAGCTTTTATTGCATAAATAGTCAACTCCAATCTCATGATACAACTTTGCAGAAATAATATAAATCGCATTTCCTTGGAGATTAAAAAAAAAAAAAGGCAAACATAGATCTCCTCTAATAAAATAAAACTCAAGCAATTTACACTAGGAAGATATATTATAAATCTCCCCTAACTTTTTGTCTGGATTATGAACAGAATCTCACCACACGTGGTATTTATGAAATTATATTTTTGCTATATTTTGAAAAAATTATGATAAAAAAATTATATTTTTTAACTTGATTTGATAAAATATGATGACTATCAAAAATTATGATTTAATTTTTTTTAATAAAATAAAAAATTATAATACTCATTTT
Organism: Cymbidium sinense; assembly: GCA_021442155.1. Classification (NCBI taxonomy): domain Eukaryota; kingdom Viridiplantae; phylum Streptophyta; class Magnoliopsida; order Asparagales; family Orchidaceae; genus Cymbidium; species Cymbidium sinense. The sequence goes on along the minus strand of CM038226.1, from coordinate 87,289,029 downwards.
AATTTTTTAGATGATAACTTTTTCAACAATGACTTTATTATTATTTTTTCAACTGGCCCAAATAAATCATTAAAGCCTTTAATAGAGAATTTGCTATCCTCATCAATCTATATGTAATTAATAGTTGGTTCTATCCGTAATTTGAACGTCTTCGGGTAGTTGCATTAAATTTTGTTACTTAAAAGATGATGAATGATTGTACTGTTCCCAGCAATATACCAAAAATCACCTCTCTCTCTCTCTTTCTCTCTCTCTTGATCAGAAGCAGCGAAACATAGTCATCAATCTTAATGTTTATTTGGGAAAGTTTTTCAGAGCTTTATTTTCTGTATGATCTATAAATTCTTTTTCAGTTAAAATTTTCTTATAATAATTATAGGATGATTTACATGCATATATATATATTACATTCCTATGGATAATATTGCATATTTTATTTTAAAAAAAATAATGATAATAATATTTTTGATGTGATATCAAAGATATTAATGTTATTTATGTAAATATTAAACTTCAAATTTATGTATAACAAATATCTAAAATTATATATATATATATATATATATATATATATATATATATATATATATATATATATGTAAATTTCTCACTAGTACAGCAAGAAAATTTTAACAATTTGATATGTTATGATGCCATAGGCATAGGAAAGCTGATGTTCAGCTCTTTTAAGGGGAAAAAAAAAGTCAACATTACTCATAATAATTTGTAAAAGATAAAATTTTTTGCTATAATTTTACACCTTATTTTACGGAACCGTTATTCCAAAATAAATAAAAAATAAATAAAAACCTAAGAATCTGAGCAAAACTTTACATTCATTGTTTCCATTTCCAAGCATTCATGTTATATTAGAGATTGAAGGCTCACTTGACTTTTCATCGACTTTACTCACTTGACTTTTCATCGACTTTACATAAAGAATAAGCATAATTAAGTTAAAAGAACTAAAAAAAGGAGTGAAAGTTCTATAATTAATTATTACTTAGGGCTGTTTGATTACTTGAAAAAAATACATATAAAATGAATGCCGTATAAGAATATAATATATTTGAAACACTTCAAATAATTTAGTTAAAAATATTATAAATATAGAGATTTATTTATTTTTATTTGATAAAGTAAATATAATGTATTTGGTAATGACCGATGGTGATAGTGGAAGACAATCGGTGGTGGCAATGGGTAGGGATTGACAGTGGCGGTGGTTGGTGGTCAGCAGTTGGCAATGATGGTGGTCGGTAATGGCGGCCGATAATGGTGGTGGTTGGTTGTTGATAATAGATGACAGTGATTACCATCGATAGCTCGATGGTGGCAAAGATGATGATCCTCATTTATAATGAACGGTGTATTTGAAATCTCTTAAATTATGTAAATTTCAAATATACCAAAAAATTCATCGTTTAAAAGTATTTTAAATACACTGAAAATACTTTTAATTTTTCCAAACATCTCAAAAGTTAAAATTCATACATTTAGTTTACATTCAAAACTAAATCAACCAAATAATCTCTTAATAATAATCAAATCAAATGCAATTAAAGAACTTACTTTCAACGTTCTAACAATATTTTCCTAATTAAGGGAAGCAATAGCTAAAATACTTTTAGTTTTATTTGATCCAAATTATACAAAATCCATTCTGATAAAACCTATCTTCCTAATAACAATTAGAGTACATAAAAAAATTGATTAAAATAAGAGGATGGATGTAAGAATTGAATTAACCAAAATCAATCTACCTCGTAAGAATTTTTACTTTTGTTTCCAGCTGGTGAAGTATTTAATTAATAGTTGCTCCAATATGCATCTAAAAGAAGAGGTATTGATTTATTTATTTATTTAATCTACCCAATTATATCAAAGTGGATTTATCAAAGTCAGAGATAATATGAAATTAATTCAATATGATTTTATATAAGTAAGCTGATATAAACTAATATATAGTTTTCCTTCATGTCCTTACTCTTATCGATTAGTAATAATTGACAATAATACCTATCAATTGTACTTAACCAATATAATTTTATGAAGTCATGCTCATCCAAGGGAGCCACTCATCGGCAAAAGCCATACTCAAGTGAGACACCCGGCTATCAATTGAAAGCATTCTTTCATATAGCTAATCATGTAACTTAGACCTTGATGTGCTCCTATAAGTAAGGGACTATGGCTTTAAATGAGAGATCTTATTTTAGGCCTATTTTTCTATTTTATCTTTTTGGCTTGAATCCTACTTTCTAATTTCATAGAGTAAGTATTTTTAAGAATATTAGAGTGAGAGCTCCAAAGTTTTATTTGGAGAAGAAAACTCCCTACATAAAAGGATTAGGCCTATTTGTAATTGTTATAAATAGTGCATGTAAATAAAAATATAAAAAAACAAAAAAAAAACTAATAGCAATAAAATATTGCAAAAAGGAATTCAACCTATAGCTAAAATCTAAAAATCAAGAACTAAAAGAAAGTCAAGCTCATATTCTACAAAAAAATTCTTAAAATATAATCTCTTGGCCTAATATCAATACTTGAGGATATCATGAGTGTCTATCTTCAAGGACAATAATGATCAACTGCATAAAACTTGCACATCACAAAGACTACATGACTAACTCAAATTCATATATTCATTTCATCACTTAAATATCTCTAAAATAAGAAATGAAAAAGAAAACCTTTGAGGTATCATGCATAGAAATATTAGACAAACCATCTTATATAAATTGTTGCAATGGATGTTAAAACTTAGAATGATGAATGATTTAATCTCATAGATTACAACATTTCAAAATATGTATATTACAATCCTTTAAATTCCATATGAATTAATTATCTCATAGGTTGTAATAATTAAAATTACATACAAATTAATTCATATATTATAAATAAAATTTTAGTTTTATTATTATGTTCATTTTTTTATGAACACCTGACTAAGTCTATGGGAGTTTCTAAAGAATTGATCTCTTTGAAATTTTTATTTAAAGTGGCTTCACTTTTATCTAACATAAGTGATCTCTTAATTAAGAATATCACTATATTGCTCTGCCTGGATTCTTGATGTATAAGGATTGTTAAATGTATGCCTCAATAGTATACATATGGCATTAATATTTTTATCATAAAAATAGATGAGAGAATAACTAGTGCAATGATCTAACAATTCTCTACAATTCGATCATCCCTTTGAACCTAAATCTTGAGATCTCTAAAAAACTAGGTTGAGTTTTTCATGTATTATTTTCATTCTTCTATGATCTCTTTCTCTAGATATTTTCTTGAGTAGATCAATCTTAAAGCCTAGTCTTAATCATTCCACTTTATTTTTTTAATTTTATCTAATCATTAATTATGATTCTAATCAAGATCATTCATCTAAAAGTGTTACGTTAGCAACATATATATTTCGATTTATTGTTGCACATAAAATTATAATAATACAAATTGGATGCCACAATATATGCTTACCAAAGATACACACTTTGGATATTTAGAATATCCGTCAACAAGTTGCATAGCCACTCAACCTCTTTAACATATTTATGTAGGGCTATGAATTTATATTCCATTGTGGTTTTCTATGATATATTTGTACCTCATTTTCAAAATATATTGATAGTGTTTCTTATATATATACATCTACACATCTTAAACTTCTCTTAATCACTTGTGATAAAATTGTTTGAAGTGGAGGCGCCTTCTAACCCTGGGTGTAAGTAGGCACTAACATCTCTTTATCACAACATTGATATATTTATTAATTAACTCATTTTCTTTATGTAGGTTTGATATGACCTTGAAAATTCCTCTAGTCGAAGCACAAATCTTGATGCCGAAAGCAAGCTGATCCAAAGTTGAAACTGGTCTAGATCAAGCTCTCAAAATATCCTTGGAAACTTTGGGATATCAGTTAAATCTCTAAATAGCTCTCAAATATGAAGTGTTTATAGTCAAATCGAGCGTCTCGACGAGCCGGTTCCAACAAGCCAAAGATCTTACGACTTCATTTGAGCATTCAAATGTACGAAATACATCATATGATCAAGGGAATCATCATGGTCATGGAGAGTGGTTCGGATTTTGCATGTATTCTGAGACGCCACTCCTCCATCTATAAATAGCCTCATTCCTCATATGAGGGGAGGTGAAGGAGAAGGGGAGGCCAAGCAAGAGAGAGAGAGAGCTCTAAAGATCCTCCAAGCAATCATGCCACTTTCGGACGGTTGTCACCACCAGCGCGCCATATCCACCATCGTGATCCTGCCGTCGTCGTTTGCCGATCATCACTATCGTTGACATCATCGTCAACATCGTCGTCAACATTGTCGTCAACATCGTCGTCAACATCGTTGTCAACATTGTCATTACTAGCGTCTTTCTTTATACAATTCGTAATCCGGTGTCGGGAAGATCTTACTCAAAGCAGGATACATAGTGGAAGCTTTTCGGCTAGGCCGTGGTTTTCCTCTTTTGAGATTTTTCGTAAAATTGGTTTTATTGTTCACTCTTTAAATACCTGTGTGTGTGCTGGACTTTCCAAAGAAGCTAAGGCGTAAACTTTTACTATCATATGGTTTTCTACATGAGTTTGGCGTCGTCATGGATATTGATTCCCATTATTTCATCTTGTATGACGAAAGTTTCCCAACAAGATCAAAACCACCATCGAGGTGGAGCATTTCAAACTTTTAAAGAGCATGAAGAATGAAGATTCATCAAACCTTGTTCCTTGATTTTGTCGGCGGGAAACTCTTAATCTCAAAAGATCAATGTTAAGCATCTAATTGATTTCCATCCCAAGAAACAAGTCAAAGTTGGAGGATATTTCAATATTGAGAAGAGATATAGCTTTATAAATTATATTTTTCCACTCATACTCATGGAAAAATGAGACCAGGTTAAGGAGCAAGCAAACAACAAATTTTTTAATTGACCTCTTTCATACGTTGCGTCATTGAATAATATTCACCAACAACCTGGAGGTCGAATGTCTTTGGTGGACTTCTCATGACCTCTTCCATACGGGTTAACGTCATCGAGCAAAAACTCTGACTAACAACCCAGGATAGGTCAAAACGTCCTTGGTGGATTTCCCGCGACCTCTTCCATACGGGTTAATGTTATCGAGCAAAAACTCTGACAAACAACCCAGGATAGGTCAAAACGTCCTTGGTGGACTTCCCATGGCCTCTTCCATACGGGTTAATGTCATCGAGCAAAAGCTTTGACAAACAAAGGAAGGTCAAAAGGTCCTTGGTGGACTTCGACCTCTTCCACCGAGTTAGCGCGTCGAGCAAAGACTCTGACAAACAACCTAGGATAGGTCAAATGGTTCTTGGTGGACTTCCTACGACCTCTTCCACACAGGTTAACGTCATTGAGCAAAGACTCTGACAAACAACCTAGGATAGGTCAAATGGTTCTTGGTGGACTTCCTACGACTCCTTCCACACAGGTTAACGTCATCGAGTCACACTCTGACAAACAACCTCGGATGGGTCCAAAATCCTCAGCGGATTCAATTCAACCTCTTCCACACAGGTTAACATCATCGGGTAACACTCTGACAAACAATCTCGGATAGGTCAAAACTTTGTACCTACCACTTAAGCGTCATCGGCAAACACTCGATAAACAACCTGATGGGCCAAAATCCTCGGATTCAATTCAACCTCTTCCACATTGCGTCGCCAGTCTCGACAAACCTGATAGGTCAAAACTTTGTACCTACTCCACAGGGTTAGGTCGATAAACAACCTTGATGGGCCAAAATCCTCGATTCAATTCAACCTCTTCCAGTTAACACATCGGGTAACACTCGACAAACCTCGGATGGGTCAAAATCTCGGATTCAATTCAACCTCTTTCCACAGTTAACATCATCGGTAACACTCTAATAAACATCCTCCGGATAGGTCAAAATTCTCGCCATTCGGTCATCCCGTAGACTCTGCGTGTCACCGCTCATTACGGATCGGCATTATCGACCACTTTCGGCCCAACAACCGTCCGGCGGTCGCATACCATTGTCATTGGTCACCGCCGATTTACCGCTCGCTGGTCGCGACCATCGTCGGCAATCTTGGCCGGTCATCCTGAATACGCCCGATCACTAGTCGATTCATTGCCGATTCGCGCTTGCACACCCGTCGGTGCCAACAAGCCGGTCACCACTTGTCGTGGCCATCCGGTAACTTCTGACGCCATCTCCGCGAGTCATTAAATGGTTGGTTATCGTTACCCGACCACCGTCGGTAACCACAACCGTAGGTCACCATCGTCCGGTCATCCATATCGGCGCCCGGTCATGCCGTCCATTACCGTGCATTGCGTTCGCCGACCACCGTATTGCGACCCAGGTTTCATGCGGCACCATCGTTAGCGATCTTTCGGTCACCACCATGGTCGGTTATCCTCGACCATCGGCGGCCGCCATCGTCGAGCATTGCCGTCAGGTCTCCGGTTATCATCTCCATGCCTCGACCCGGTCATTAGGCGAGGTCGATTAACACCTTTTCGAGGCGGAGCCTTACCGTATGAACTACGGGTCTTGATCGCCTCAAACCAATCGTCGGCGAGGTCGTTAACACCTCTTTCGAGGCGGAGCTGCCATATGAACTACGGGTCTTGATCGCCTCCGAGCCAGTCGGTCCGAGGTCGGTTGACACCTCTTTCGAGGCGGAGCCTTGGTATGAACTACGGGTCTTGATCGCCTCCGATCCGGTCGGTCACGAGTTAGTTAACACCTCTTTCGAGGGAAAAGCGGAGCCTGAGTATGATGGGTCTTGATCGCCCGTCCGGCGGTTAGTTAACACCTCTTTCGAGGAAAAGCGGAGCACTGCGTATTTACGGTCTTGATCTCCGACGACTTTCTCAAGAAGAAGGTGCCTTCTCCCAGAGATTTATAGACCCCCAGGGGGGTAAAAGCGCTCAAAACGTCAAAACGCAATTCGGCGGCTCAGCCATGCGCGTTACGGCCTTCTCAGCGCCGCATGTAGCGTCGCGACCAGCGTATAGCCGTCGGTCCGTACCGCTTCGGTGCCAGACTCAGCAGCCGGCCGTGGTGAAACTCAGCCCGCACAGCGACCCGTAATCGACCAGGTCAGCCGGTCAGCGGGTCCGTATGGCCGCGAACCCGAGCGTGAGCATCGCCTTTCCGCCAGACCGCTTCTGCCCATTCGCCCAACAGCGCCCGCGACCCGCCGACCAGCGTTCATGACCCGACTTCGCCTCACTCCGCATTGCCGCGATCCATATTCGCGCGACCAGCGCTCGTTCGGCATTCGCCTGACCAACCATGGCGCCATGAGCCATGCGCATATGTGCAGCGCCTGTGCCATACGCCATTGTGTCAGCGCCCATGAGCGCCCATGAGCTCCGTTCGCACCTGGGATGTTGTAACCTCGAAATCTGCACATACTTACGCATTTGCGACATCGACTTGTAGTCATAATCTTGTGCTCTATGAAGATCCCAAATATTTTTGACGATTGAGATAATGTCATCCAAAATAGGGGCAACCGATATGACCAGAAAATTTCTCTAAGCACGAATCTTGATGCCGAAAGCAAGCTGATCCAAAGTTGAAACTGGTCTAGATCAAGCTCTCAAAATATCCTTGGAAACTTTGGGATATCAGTTAAATCTCTAAATAGCTCTCAAATATAAAGTGTTTATAGTCAAATCGAGCCTCGACGGTTCCCAACAAGCCAAAGATCTTACAATTGACTTCATTTGAGCATTCAAATAATGCAAATACATCATGATCAAGGGAATCATCATGAGCCGTCCATGGAGAGGAGTGGTTCGATTTTGTATGTATTTACAGAGACACTCCTCCGATCATAAATAAAATTTCATTATCATATGGGGGGAAGGAGAAGGAGGCCAAGAAGAGAGGAGAGAGCTCTAAAGATCCTCCAAGCACAATCGTTACCCACTGACGGTTGTCAACCACGCCGCGCCGCCGCCCACCATCCGATCCTCGCGCCGCCGACCATTGTTGCCGGCCATCATCACGACCACTATCGTTGACATCATCGCCAACATTGTCATCAACATCGTGCCAACATCGTCCAACATTGTCTATTACTAGAACTTGTCCCTTTCTCATATACACTGTAGAATCCCAGACGGAAGATTTTGTACTCAAATAGATACATAGTGGAAGCTTTTACTAGCTGCTCTGATTTTTCGAGATTTTCACGTAAAAATTGAGTTACACTTTAAATTGTGTGGACTTTCCAAAGAAGCTAAGGCGTAAACTTTTACTCTACCGCAACTGATTTTCTAGCACGCAACAAGGTTTATAAAAGTTTTGGTGTATTTTAGTTTATACAATGTTTAATAACATTCATTTTATGAGTCATTTCAATGAATGATTACTCTCTTTGAGAAAATATTTTAACAAAAAAATAAATTAATAAACCTTCATCATTATTTTTTAAAGACTTTAAATTTGAACTACAAACTTTCATGAATTATTTTTTTGATCAACATGATGATTAAATTCTTTATGCATTTACTCTATAATATTTTTTTATCATTAAGCTCTATAAGAATGAGTGGATCCATGGTGGGGATAATGAGGGCCTATTATGAAATATAAGTTTCTTAATAACATTATATCTTTATGACATAATTTTAGACCCAACCGTAAGCACTATAACAAAGAATGCAAAGATAAAATTTCTTGAATCATATCATCAATCGAAAAGATATTCTCTCAACTCTTATTATGCATTGTTGGTAGTAACAAGTTGTTGTAGCTCACTACTAGTAGTTGCCAACCACTATAACATGCAACTAATAGTTGATAATCACCATCTATCAAAGTTCAAAACTATCTGGTGCAGCCCATAATTAATAGCCACATGTTGTAACCATAAAAGATAAAACTTGATAACCTACTAACAATTTTAGAAGTTTCAAAGCATTTTTAAAATTATTAGTATTGGTCTTAAATTTGAATAAAAAAGTCTAAGGACATTTTTAAACTCATCAATTTATGCACCCATTAAGAAAAAATTCTAGCTTTGTACCTGTTGCATGCCTGAAAACCAGTTGCGGTAGAATAAAACTTCATTCCTTAGCTTCATTGGAAATCCAACACACAGCTATATACTTAAAAAGAGAATAAAAAACTTAAGAATTTTACTGAAAAAATCCCAAAAGAGAGGAAAAAACTACGTGGCATAGCCGAAAAAATGTTCCACAATATATTTGCTCTAGAATACAAAGTTTAAGTTTTCCCGATAATGAGATTACAAGATTGTATGTAAGAAATCCTGATAATAGGAATTCCAAAATCAGGTTACAATGTATCGTGATTTGACAGTAATAGTTATTGGCGATGGACGGATTATTGATGTCGATGTGACAATGATGGTGATGACGAACTTGAACTTCCTTCTAGCTTTCTCCCAAGTTCACCTCTAGCTCCTTCCTCCCCGATAAGAATGGGGTCATATTTATAGGATTCTGAGAGGACATTTTGATCATTGCAGTCAAAATCCCAAAACACGTCATCAGACGGTGTATATCGATTCATTTGATCATAGATAGTTTTTTAGTGATTTGATCATTTAAATGATTTTTGATTTGAGTGATCTTAGGCTCGTTGGATTCATATCGTCGAGCTGCTCGATTTGACTATAAGCACGTCAAATTTGGAAGCCATTTGAATATCCAATTAGTGTCTCGAAGGTTTTATGTCTTCCGAGCTTGAGCTCATTTGGGCTCGATTTGACTTTAGTATTATTGGAATTTCATCTTGAGTTGTTGAATTTGATTGAATATATATGCTTTGAAATCCACTTGATTTATAAATTTTAGAAATATATCATTTTTTTTTATTTTTGGATGAAAAAACTCATTTCATTCAAAACATATAAAATCATTTAAGTAAAATTATTGGGATATATATATATATATATATATATATATATATATATATATATATATATATATAATGTATATTAAATTTATATATTTATTTACTAATTAGTTATTAATATTTATTTATTTATTTTATTTTATTTTATATGTATAAAGTAATAATTTTTATAAATATATAAATTATTTTATCATTTTATATTATTATATATATATTTTTGGGTAGCTGTTTAATTTGAAAGAGAGGGGTCGCAGGCCCCTCGATATTATTTTTTAGCGTGAGAAAGAGAGAGAGAGAGAGACTGAAAGAGGGGAGGCAGTGAGCCCCACATTTTTTTTGTTCTCAATTTAAGGTGTGAGAGTGTGAGAGAGAGTGGATGGAAAAATATTTTTTTTTTGTTTAATTTATTTTCTAAGAAGACGATAAGTTTTTTTTAATGGAGAATATAAAAAATTCTTTATTTTTATAAATATGAATAATTTTCTCTTCTCTCGTCTTTTTAAGAAGATGAAAAGTTTTTTTTAATGAGGAATGCCAAGAGTTTCTTTTATTTAAAATATGAATAACTTTTTTTTTTTATGAAGATGAAAGTTTTTTTAATGGGGTATATGAAGAGGTTTTTTTTAAATGAGGAATTTGAAGAGTTTTTTTTATTTTATTATTTTTTTAAAAGAATTTGAAGAGTCATTTTTTCTAGTATAAATACCCCTTATAGGGTAATGAAAAATTCGCACCTTACTTTCTTTACTTTTTTTTTTTTATGGTAGTCCTCCTATATAATCTGAACCCCTTGAGCTCAGGTTTTCTCAATCTGGGGTTTCCAATGACTAGTGGGTGGCCTTCCAATTCAGCTCCAGGCTTGCTTTCTTTTCTTTGGTAGCCTCTACTAACCTGCATAACAGTGCCGACCCATCTTGCAGGCTCCAGTTCTCCCCGATCTTAGGGTTTCCAACTGACTTGGTTAGGCAGCGTGCATCTCAAATTCATGCTCCAGTGTGCTTCTTTGGTGGTCTTGCATAAAGTTCGACCCTCAGAGCTCAGTTCTCCCAATCTTGGGGTTTCCAGTAACAGTTAGCGTCGCATCCCAATTGAGCTCTAGTGCTTGATTTCTTCTCTTTGGTAGCCTCACTAACACGTCGATAGAACCCTCTCGTAGGCTCAAGTTCTCCCTGATCTCGGGGTTTTCAAATGACCTGGTTAGGTGGCTTGCATCCCGAATTTAAGCTCCAGTGTGCTTCCACTTCTTCTCTTTGGTAGTCTCCATAACCATATCGACCCTCTTGCAGCTCCAATTCTCCCAATCTTGGGGTTTCCAAGTGATCAGTTGTGGCAATTTAAGCTCAGGTGTCCGCTTTCTTCTTTGGTAGCCACACTAATTTGTATACTGTTGACCCTCTCGAGACTCTTCTTCGATCTGGGGTTTCAATTGACTGGTTAGATGGCATCAATTCAATATGATTCTAATTCTGAAGAATATTTCCATGAGTGAGCATCTTCCCACATATATCACAATGCCCAAAGATTCTCAAGCAAAGCTTGCACAAGATGATGGGTTGTGGAAGCATCAAGGGATAGCGAGACCCGACGATGTGATGCCAACTATCAGTAGTGATACTTTGATAAACTTCAGAAAGAAGTTTTATTTTCCAAATGATTTAGTGGCTATTCCTCCTAAAAGATCGCAGCGAGCTTATTCTCCTCCATCGGGGTACCTTACTATTTATGAGATAAGCTTACTTGCGGGTCTTTGATTTCCTTTAGCTCTTGAGCTGATCGTTATTTTATCGTCATTTGAGATTTATTTATCTCAATTTTTTTCGTGAGCAATGACAATCATTATTGGGTTGAATGTTTTCCTTAGAACGCGTGGTGCGACACTTACTCCAGAGGTTTTGGCGATGATGTGTAAATTTACTTGTGATGTGTATGGTCGAATTTCTTGTATTTGTAAATGGTTGAATTTTCATACAAAAGATCCTCCAAGAAATTGGACAAATAGATTCTTCTTTATAAAAAATGATTGGGGGTTTCTTGAAAAGTGGGAAAAACTAAAAGAAATATTCTCCTCCCAAGTAACTGAAAAAGATATATTGAAAGATCTTAACATTATGAAAGTTGAAGATCTTCGATATGAGACCCACTATATTAATCAATAAGTGAAGGAAGAATCCTTATTCCAAGTTAGCCTTTCAATTCAAATTGGGAGATCACATGCTCTTATGCTGAAGAAGTCTGATAAGGGTAAGGAAAAATCTAATCCGTTCAGTATCCTCCAAATGACCCGGTAAATGTACCAATTCTTTCCAAGAGGAAAAAGTCGGGCGACCCACATGTCAGATCCTCTGATAAGAGCTGTGGAATGAGCCAGTCAAAAATTTCTATTCCAGAAGAAGAGTTAAATCACACATGTAGTGGGCATCAACGTGTTGAAGAGTTGGTAAGAAATCTTCATTCTTTTACATTTTTCTCTTTTCTTTCCCCATGTCCCTATATATAATTTTTTTTAGATATTGAAGAAGGCAAGTATTGATCTTGAATTAGATGATACCTTGAAGGCATGGAATACTGAGCTCATGAAGATCAAACTGAACTGTCGACTATGATGACTTTTCTTTCATTTTAGGGTGAGGAGGTTGATTGGACTCGGGATGAGCTAGTGGATGCTCGAGCTGAAATAAATCAGACTATGAAGACTTGAGAAGCCGCCAATACTAAGATACAAATTTTAGAGGCAGAGAACAAGGAATTGCTGACACAGATCTTGGAGAAAGAGAATATAGAAGTTGACTCCAACTTGAAGATTATAGAGAGCTTCAAAAATTCCACGGCCTTCAAGAGTATAATTCAGGATCGAGTTGAGGAAGCTCATGATCATATCTACAATATTGAGGTGAAGGATCAGGAATGTCAGCTTCTTGAAGAAGGTTTTCTTCATGGTTTTCTGAAAGGGACCCGTCTGGTTCACGCAAGACAGGTGCAGATATTGAAGGCATTTCACCGAGTCAAGTTTCTGAAGATTCATCTCCAGGGGATAACGTAGAGAGTGCTTCTTTCTCTTTTTCTAGTGATAATAGTAAAAATGTGGATGTTGTTTAATTATATTTTTTTTCATTTGTATTTCAATTTGAGATCTTTATAATAGAAGACATATGATCACATTTATATATGTGTCATAATGCATTGAAATTTTATTATAGAATAAAGTGGTTGATGTTTAAATTGATTTAGGCTATATATCAGAAAGTTATTTAGTGATGTTAGCCTATATATTTTAAGAGAAAATTCAACAAGGATTTCCAACCCATCCAAGGTTGTTTGTCTGAGTTTCACTCGATGACATTAACCTGTGTGGAGTAGGTGTAAAATTTTGACCTATCCTAAGTTATTTGTCAGAGTTTTCGTTCGATGACGTTAACCTGTGTGAAGTAGATACGAAGTTTTGACCAATCTGAGGTTGTTTGTCAGAGTCTTCACTCGATGACGTTAACATGTGTGGAGTAGGTGTGAAGTTATGACCTATCTGAGGTTGTTTGTCAGAGTGTTACTTGGTTATATTTAACCTGTGTGGAAGAAGTCAATAGTTTTAACTTACGTATTGCTTTTATTTTATCAAGTATGGCGTTAACGTGTGAGATTAAACATTTTGATTCTTCCGAGATTATTTGTCAGAGTATCACTTGATGACGTTAACTTGTGTGGAAGAGGTCAAGTCAAAGCATTTGTTTGAGCTATAGCTAAAGTTGCTTCTTGACCTTTGCTTTATTTTTCATGACAATGATTGGAGAATCATAATTTGCAAAGCTATCACTCTATTTTATTTTTATTGAAATTGCTCCACATCATTGACTTGCTTCTCGAACTAATAATCAATTAGATATTCAGAATATTGATTTGGATAATCTTTTGAGATTAAGGGTTGCCCCTTCAGTTCTAATAAGAATTGAAGGATCATCATTTGATATTTCTTCATTCTTCATACGTGTTACTCCCAAGTAGGATTTTCTTCATCATATATATATAGTGTTGCTCTTAACTTGAAGTCAGATTTTCAACCATTGTGAAGATATAAAAGGAATGTTTCCCACAATCAGCGTCAAACTGTTATGTGCCAGAAAATAAGTTGCGGTAGAATAAAATTCACGCCTTAACTTCATTAGAAATGCAACACACACCTATATACTTGAAAAGAAAATAAAAACTCCAGAATTTTTACGTGAAAAAATCTCAAAAAGAGGGGAGAAAATCACGGGGCTTGGTCCCAGTAAAAATGCTCCGCTATATATCAGCTTCGGAGTACAGAGTGTAAGTCTTCCCTACAGTGGGATTACAAGATTGTATGTGAGAAATCCTGATAATGGGAATTCCAGAAACATGTTAAAACACCTATACAATGGTAGTTGGACTGTAATGGTTGTTGACGGTAGTCGGCGATGACAATTGACGACGATCGACGACAACAATGGTGATGATGAACATCGAACTTCAAACTTCTAGCTCTCTCCCAGCTTCCTCCCAAGTTCGCCTCTAGCTCCTTCTTCCCTTCATGACAAGAATGAGGTCCTATTTATAGGATTCTGAGAGGGAATTTTGGTCATCGCAGTCAAAATCCGAACACACTCCATCGGACGGTGTATATCGATTCATTTGATCATAGATAATTTTTTTAATAATTTGACGATTCAAATGATCTTCGATTTGAGTGATCTTAGGCTCATTGGATTCGTTTCGTCGAGCCGCTTGATTTGACTATAAGCACGTCAAATTTAAAAGTCATTTGATCATCCAATTAGTGTCTCGAAGTTTTCATATGTTGCTCCCGGGCTTGATTTGAGCTCATTTGAGCTCGATTTGACCCGATTCTAGTATTATTGGACTCACCTCATTGAGTCGTTGAATTTGATTGAATATATTCTTTAGCTTAAAATCCATGCTTGATTTATAAATTTTAGAGGGACATATTAGTACCTATCTATAAGATGGTATGTTTTGAGTTATTTGTTAGTTACATCATCAATGACTGCCTCGCTAGACCCCTATCATTTGGTGTTCGAGCCCCCTTCCCCAAGCTTAAGTGGGTTGATCACGTTAGTCTACAAGCAAGATCATCTAGTAACTTTTTTCTTATCACAAGAGGGTTTAATCTAATATATCAATTGTTGATAGAAATAAATGATATTTTATCATATCATAAATAATGACTTGTAAATATCTTTTAAATTTTATAAAAGATCTCAATTTTACTCATTTGTTATATTTTGAGCTCTAAGAAGATAAAGAATTTTAGAGTTCAAGCTGATACATCCTCAGAAAATTAATCTGATCAAGCACGAATCTCAAGGCATTTTCGATGCTTGATCTAATCACCGCAAACTTACAAATGACTGTCTCGATGAGGCGAACATAGCAACATCAAGCATAGTCGATCCAGCTCGAATCGACTCGGATCAAGTTATCGAGCATGAAAATGGATCTGATCCAAATGGTCACCAAAGCGACATATTTATAGTCGGATCGGCTCGTCAAGACGAATCCAACGAATCCAAGATCACCCAATTCTGACATCATTAAGGTACCCAGATCATCAAAATACACCGTCTGATCGAGGGGATCGCACTGGGCCGTCCGATGGGAGTGGTTGGAGTTTTCCACGAATTTACAAGGCCTGCCACTCCCAAAATCTATAAATAGAGCTTCATTCTCACCTTAGGGGACCGAATCGATTTGAAGACCGAGAGCTCGAGAACCACCGGTCGACCTTGGCAGATGATCTATCACCACCTGCCACCACCGGTAGTGCACGGGTCAGCTTTAGGAGATCACCCGAGGACTAGAAAAGACCAGTTGCCGCTCCTTTCTCCCGAAGATCAAGAGGTTGCTCCCAGAAGATCAGTTCCTGCCGCTTTTTGGGAAACTTCTCCCTTGGGTTGGAGTTGACCGATATTGTATTTTTCTACACTCAGAATATTGTTTCCAGAAACACCTTCTTCTCGAACTAACGAAGCAATGAGATCTTTTGAACACATAGTGAAAGTTCTGGGCAAGGCCCCATGGTTTTCCCTTAACGGGTTTTCCATTATAACCCCGTGTTCATATCCCCTTGTGTGTTGGATAATTTTGGGCTACAACGAAAATCTCGCATCTGAATAAAATTCTCTAGACGCGCAGTTTGGCGTCAGTGGGAATATAGTTCCCCATTGCTATATCTCCAATATGGTTGGTAAAGCGGGGTTTGCTCCAACGCCTCATTCTCGGGATCAAGGGCAAGTCTCCAACACTTCTCTACATAACAGACTTCTGTCCCCAGGTGAGGGTCCGTCAGGCCCCTCTTTGGAAGATCGCGTTCAAAGGATGGAGGATTCCCATAATGAAATTCTTCGACTCTGAGAGGACCCAAAAGCGTTCCAACACGCCGAAGAGCCACAGTTCCGCGACCCTCGGCATAATCCGATTTTCTTCACGAGAATGATTACCCAGAATGCGGATCAACAAGTAGAGAACCCTTGGCACCACATCCAGATCTTTGAACTTCGGATACCGCCATTCTACTCACCCACGAATGGCTCGACCTGTATCGGTGAAACTCCGCCACCTTATACGCGATGAACTACGACGGCGTGAAGAGTTCCGGCAAACAATGAATGATCCATTCTCCGCCTCTTCCAAAACTCATCCCGCTTCGGCGAGATCATCTTGCAATACCCGATTCGGCGATTCAAGCTTCCCGGCATGGACCCTTATGATGGCACAACCGTCACGAGCATATCGATCACTTTCAACGATCATGCACATTCCGTCAAATGACTCTCGTCTTGTGTCGTATTCCGCGACTCTCAAAGGATAGGCTCGTGATTCTATTCGCCGCTAAGGGTCCATCCGATCATTTGGAGAGCGATTTTTTGTAGAGCTTCTGGCGAACAAGAGAATCATATTCATCACATCTCTCATCGCCGAGCGATGGAGAGTCCCTCAAAGAATACTTCCAGGTTCTCCTCAGCCCGATACCGAGTAGATCCAACTTTTGAGGGGGCATGCTTCTGAGGACTCCGGCGGATACTTATTCATCATTAATGCGGAGCAGTCCATTCCTATCGACTGGTCCACCGAATAGAGGCACAAATCTCGGAAGCTATCGGTGCTCATCGGCGTTTGAACCAAGCAAGCGGAAGAAGGTTCCCAAAGGTGATGTTCAAACATCTTAGAGAAAGAAGCCTCCCCAAAACCTCCTCGTGACCTCGATGACTCAATCGAGAGAGGAAATATACTCTCAACACGTCATGCGCGAACATCCCTGCTATTCAGAAGAGGATAGCGTCAAGTGGCCCGCGACCTTTAAAGCCCGGAATTGGAAATCAAGAGAAATTACGCCACTTTCATGGAGAGGCACACCAGCAAGAGTGCCACCCGAAGGAGGAGATTGAAAGACTAATACGTCGAGTCTAGGCTTTTATACAAAACCAACCTCGTCCGACAAATCTTTGAGGGCAACCATCTCAAATGGCGTGGAGAGATAGAAACAATTGCAGGAGGGCCAGTGTTGTCTAGTCAAATATTCATTGCCGCCCTTCAAGAGCCATAGCCGAAGAAGTCTCGGGTTGACCATTCTATCACCTTTGATGATTTAGATCTAGAGGGGCTTCGCATCCCACATCAAGATCCCCTTGTCAGGGGTCGGTGATCCATGCTTCAATATTAAAAGGATATTGATCGATAATGGGAGTTCGGTTGATGTTCTTTTTTACTCCACTTTCCTTAGCATGGGTATAGAAAGAGAGAAGCTTCAACCCGCGGCCGGTCCACTATATGGATTTGATAATCGACCGGTATTAGTGGAAGGGACAATCGTCTTCCGTAACTCTTGGAGAATTTCCCGAACCGCACTTGATACAATTTATTGTAGTCAAGTCTCAGTCCGCGTACAATGCAATATTTGGGAGACCTCTCCAGTCTATATTCGGCGCAGTCACATCTGTGCCTCACCTCAAGATGAAATTCCGACACCAGCTGGCATCGGCGTGGTAAGTGGGAATCAACAGATAGCACAAGCGTGCTATATCAAGCAAGCCCAACCATTTACGTCAGTAACCCTCAACATCGAGAACTTCGATCTACGAGATGAGGATGCCTCTGAAAGGGCTTCTCCAGTTGAAGATGTAATTTGTCTTCCTATCTCGGTTGATCCATCACGCGAAGGTGAAGGTGGGATCGTTCTGTCGCGAAATCGAGAATCGTAGATTTTCTGCGTAAAAATCAAGATATCTTTGCCTGGAGCACATCTGATATTCTGGGCATTGACCCGGAAGTCATTACGCACTCCCTCAAAGTTGACTCAACCTACAAGCCGGTGATCTAAGAAAAGAACCCTTACGACGATTGCAGGTCATAGAACAAGAAATCACCAAACTTCTGGAAGTCAAGTTCATTCGAGAAGTCTACTACCCCACGGTTGGCTAACGTGGTGTTAGTCGAAGGCCAACGTTCGGAGAATGTGCATCGACTACTTGACCTTGTCGTGCATGCCCAAAAGATAGCTTCCCCTTCCTCGTGTCGACCAACTAGTTGATGCGACATCGACATCGAGATCGAGCTTCATGGATGCCTACTACAATCAAATCGGGATGAACAAAAGCAGATGAGGAAGCAACATCCTTTCAAATAGATAAGGGACTATACTGCTATCAGGTCATGCCATTCGGACTAAAAAATGGAGCAACATATCAACGCTTATGAATAAGATCTTCAAGGATCTTATAGGGCACAATATGGAGGTGTATGTTGATGATATCTTTGGTGAAGAGCTTGGAAATATCACGATATATTGATGCACCTTGCTTTGACATTCTTCGACACTACAAGATGCGGCTCAACCAAGCAAGTGCATTTTGGAGTTTCCTCCGAAATTCCTAGGCATTCATGGTCACTCGCGGGATGAGGCCAACCCAGAAGATAAAAGCACTCAAGGACATGTCACCTCAAGAACGATCAAGGAAGTCCAACGTTGATGGAAGGATTGCGGCTTTATCACGATTCTTGGCCCGCCGAGATAAGTATCTACCATTCTTCAAAATCTTAAGGGGTGCACGAGGAAATGGATTCCACGATGAATGTCAAACCGCTTTTGAGCAACTTCAGTCTATTTAGCTTCCCCCCATTATCAAAGCTATCCAAGAGAGAAGGTGTACATCTATCTTGCTATTTCTTCTCATGCCGTAAGCTCCGTCGTGATATGCGAGGAGAATTCATTACAACGACCCATTTACTATGTCGAAAATCCTTTTCGATACCGAAGGGGCGCTATCCACTAGCGGATAAGACATATTGGTAGTGCATTCCGAAATTGCGGTACTTTCACACCATCAACGTCTACACTCATCTTCCATTAAGAACTATTCGCAAAAGCGATGTATCCGGAAGGTTGATGAAGTGGTCGGTCGAGCTTGGAGAGTTTGACATCCATTTTCTTCCGCGTCGATATAAAGTCACAAGTGCTCGTGACCGTTGTAGAATGTACCATCCCATCACCACCGAGCATCATTCATCACTCCATGACAAATCAATGGACATTATATGTTGATGGAGCTTGGTACTTCCGGTCGGGGAGCGAATTTTGCTTATCTCCCCAAGTAAAATAACTTTAGAGTGCACTAAAGTTCCGCCACCAATAATGTCGGCGGCCCCCGACTAAGGCTCGCCATTGACCGTGAGGTCCGAACTTAGCCATCTAGACTCACGACTTGTGGCCTCACAGTTGAAGGAGACTTGATACCGTCATCCAGCGACTTGCCGATTGTCTTTTGGCAAAGTCACTTCTTGCGATCGAGACCCATCGATAACTCATATTCTAAGGGAAGCGAGTGCGCATGCCCTCTCCAAGTTAGCCACAACAACAACAGGAGATCTTTTTAAGAGAAAATACATAGAGGACATCCACTTTCCCAGTATTCAAGCTTTTAAGGAGAATGAAGATTCATCAAACTTAGTTCCTTGATTCAGCGGGGCAACTCTCAATCTCAGAAGATTATCCATGTTAAGCATCTATTTGATTACCATCCCAAGAAATAAGTTAAAGTTGGAGGATATTTCAACATTGAGAAGAGATATAACTTTGTAAATTATGATTTTCCAATCATACTCATGGAAAAACAAGGCCAAGGTTAAGGAGCAACTTTGGCTACAATCACAAATGAATGTTTTATTCGACCTCTTCCATACAGGTTAACGTCATCGAGTAAAGACTCTGACAAACAACCTCGGATAGGTCAAAAATCCCTAGCGGATTCAATTCGACCTCTTATCTGTTAACGTCATGGGTAACACCACGACAAACAACCACCGATAGGTCAAAATCCTCAGCATTCAATTCCTCTTCTATCAGTTGCGTTATGGGTAACACTCACACAAACAACCCGGATGGGTCAAAATCTCTGGATTCATTCAACCTCTTCCACAGTTAGCGTCGGCGTCACACTCGACAAACAACCTCGGATAGGTCAAAATCCTCGGATTCAATTCAACCTCTTCCATGAGTTAATCGAGTCACACTCG
The DNA here is from genome assembly GCA_021442155.1 of Cymbidium sinense. Lineage (NCBI taxonomy): Eukaryota > Viridiplantae > Streptophyta > Magnoliopsida > Asparagales > Orchidaceae > Cymbidium > Cymbidium sinense. The sequence goes on along the minus strand of CM038226.1, from coordinate 87,268,571 downwards.
ACAAACAACCGCCGGATAGGTCAAAATCTCGGATTGATTCAACCCCTTCCACCGCATCGTCATCGTAACACCACGACAACAACTGATAGGTCAAAATCCTCAGATTGATTCGACCTCTTCTATCATTAACGTCACGGGTAACACTCGACAAACAACCTGATGGGTCAAAATCCTCGGCCGATTATTCAACCTCTTCCCACAGTTAACGTCAGTCACACTCGACAAACAACCTCGATAGGTCAAAATCTCGGCTTGATTCAACCTCTTCCATATTGCGTCGCGAGTCACCTCGACAAACAGCAGATAGGTCAAAATCCTCGGTGATTCAATTCAACCTCTTCCATACAGGTTGCATTGGGTAACACCGCGACAAACAACCTGAATAATTCAAAATCCTCGGATTCAATTGACCTCTTCCATACAGTTAACGTCATCGTAACACTCGACAAAACACCTCGGATGGTCAAAATCTCGGCCGGATTCAATGCAACCTCTTCCACAGTTGCGTCGCCGGGTAACTTTCGACACAACAACCGGATGGGTCAAAATCCTCAACGGATCAATGCAACCTCTTCCACAGATAACGTCATCGAGTCACACTCGACAAACAACCTTAGGTCAAAGATCTGTCGGTATCGACTAATCACCAACCACCCCGAGTAAGCAACCCTTGATGGTCACCGAGCCGACCGCCGGTCACTACCCATATCACCGGCAATCTTCGCGGTCACCACCATCGTGCGGTCATCCGAAACTCATCTTAAGTGGTGAAATACCCTGGCCAATGCTCTATCGGACTTCTGGACGCAGAACCAAATCATTCGAAAATAATATTTTTTCACGATCAATGTGTCTCCGTGATCGGACTCCCCCGATCTTGGTCCTCCCATTTTTAGAAGGTTCCCTGTCACTCCGTTACAAGGGTGACTGTCTCTTTCAAAAGATTCTCACCCATCTACAAACCGCAACTCGTGCATCGAGATGAAAATTATTCAAGGAGAGTGCCCAAACTCCCACCGGGGAAGGGCTATGCACTCTGGCTTGGTGAAGATGAGGAGGTAGAGGTTGATCCAAAAAGATCACTCTCACCGGGGGAGCTATGCACTCCTGGGGTGAGGTGGATCCAAAAAGTGCCCAAACTCCCACCCGGGGAGGCTATGCACTCTAAGAGGAGAGGAGATGAAAGTGTGCCTTTCCTCTTACCCTGGGTTTTATGGACCCTTCTAGGGCAAAGCGTAAACCAGCCCAAAATCGCAAAACCTCAAATCCGTTACCAGCGGGTCAGGGCCTCGACGTCCAGGCTCGCTACTTGCATCCCTCAGCGAGCTGACAGTAGTCTGCACTCAGAACTTCCACACCCGACGCTTTTCATTGGATCTCGTCGCTCGATTTGACTATAAGTACGTCAAATTTAAAGTCATTGATCATTAGTGTGTCAGTTTTCATATGTTGCTCCCTTTTGAGCTCATTTGAGCTCGATTTGACCGATTCTAGATTATTGGACTCACCATAGTCGTTGAATTTGATTGAATATATTCTTTGCTTAAAATCCATGCTTGATTTATAAATTTTAGAGGGACATATTAGTACTATCAAGATGGTATGTTTTGAGTTATTTGTTAGTTACATCATCAATGCCCGCTCTAGACCCCTATCATTTGTGTTCGAGCCCCATCCCAAGCTTAAGGGTTGATCACGTTAGTCTACAAGCAAGATCATCTCGTAACTTTTTCTTATCACAAGAGGGTTTAATCTAATATATCAATTGTTGATAGAAATAAATGATATTTTATCATATCATAAATAATGACTTGTAAATATCTTTTAAATTTTATAAAAGATCTCAATTTTACTCATTTGTTATATTTTGAGCTCTAAGAAGATAAAGAATTTTAGAGTTCTAATTGATACATCCCTCAAAATTAATCGATGACGAATCTCGCATTTTAGAAATGCTTATCTAATCACCGATTTGAAACTTATCAATCGGCCGTCTCGAGAACACAACATCAGCCTACGATCCGATCGAATCATTCGGATCAATCTCGCATGAAAATGGATCGATCACAAATGGTCACTAACCGAATTTTTTATTCGGTCAGGCTCGTAGACGAATCCACGAATCTAAGATCACCCCCAATTCGACATCATTAAGGTACATCATCAAAATACAGATCGGGGATGCGACCGTCCGTGGATGGTTGGAGTTTTCCAATTTACGCCACTCCCAAAATCTATAAATAAAGCTTCATTCTCACCTTGGGGTAATCAATTTGAAGAGGAGACTCGAGGATCGGCCTGCATCTATCCAGGTGCCACCAAGTGGTGAGAAGATCGCCTTAGAGATCAAAGAAAAGCATCAACTCGCTCTCAAGATCAAGAGGTTTTAGGAGATCGTTCGCCGCGGAAACTTCTCCCTTGGGTTGGAGTTGACCGATGTACTCTAATATTGTTTCCGCCCGAAACACCTTCTCCACTAACAGAAAGACCGATCTTTGACATGTAAGTTCAGCAAGTTTTTCCTTTAGATTTTAAAATTATAACCCACTGTGTCATATCCCGCAGGTTGGATAATTTTTGAGTCTAAATCTGATCTAATAAAATTCTCTAGCACGCAACACTAGCCTTCACTTGAAATTCTTCTTAACAATTTCTTAAAGTATGAGATTCAATCTCCCTCCATCTAAGAGAAAAAGATTATTCTAATTACTTAATAGCCTTTATGACCTTCCTACAATGCCATGCCGCCAACTTTTATGTCGTGACATCTCCATTCACTAATGAGAAGCCATTTATGCCATCCTCATAAAGAACATCAATGTTAGTTCGTTGCAATCACATGGAGTGCTCCCAACAAGAAGATTTCTTTTTTTTTTTTTTTTTTTTGCATTAACATGCTCTCAAAAGTTAGGAAGGACATTCTCTTATCATTTAAAACAACTACTAATTGAAATTATCCAAATATTGTAGGCCTTGTAATTTTTTTTTCATTTTTTTAAGGTTATCACAAAATTTATTATTCCCTTCTAGGTTTATTGAACTTCTATAATTATGTGGGTCATCATTTCAATTTAAGATGATCAAATTTTCTCTTCATTAACATAATTTCTACCTCAAATTATATATAATTTAAAAATTGTAATCATATTTTTATGTCATAATATACACACAAATATAATTAATCTTTAATTAAATCAAATTAATATTAAATTATCTATTTTTGAATCATAACAAAAAATTTTATTTTCTTAGTTAAAATTAAACAATAATCAAATAAATTATAAATATTTATCCTAATTATCAATCATATTTTTTGTTAAGCTAAATTTCATCAGGTTGTTCTCCAAAGCACTACCTTATGATACCATTGAATGTGCAAACAAACTACACATTTTTTACCGTACACGCGTGCCAAAGGGCATCCCACGCCCGCCTCGCACCTATAGCCCCTAAATAGCCGCCGGCATCTCTTAACTATCCTATTCCTTCTACAATTATCAACTAAGCCACCCATTAATATTCACAATAACAAACTGTCGGAAGCGACTGTGAGCCCACCTTTACTATTATTTTATGCTAGGTAAGCTGAGCTGAGCTAATCCCTATGCTAAATCCCACTAATTTTAAAAAGGACAAAAGGGTAAGCTACCTACTTCTATAAATACTACTAATCAACGTGACCTTAGAAGTTATTAAATATTTGAGCAACTCATTCATAATGAGAACTTTAAATTTTTTTCTTAATCATAATTATCAAAATATTAAATAATCATTAGTCGTACTTTAACCGGCTCTCTAATGCCACCACGTTACACTTGCCGCAAATTTATGAGTTTATTATTAACAGACATACTAAATGTTGGAATCAAATTAATAATGATATGAAAAAAAATATAACATATTTGATACCTAATATAACGTTTCAATTAAAAAAAAAAAGTTTAACATCCATATAAATTAGCAAAGAAATGTTTAAAAACTTTATTCTGAAAAAACTTTAAAGTATTTCAAAATATTTATCTTTCTTTTGAAAAGCTAAAATGGAGATTTAGATGAGATTTTAAAACGCAGCTTTAAAAGACACTATTCAAACGGGTATCATTAAAAATTAAAAGTAAGCAAAAAAAGTAAAATAATGTCATAATCTATTTAATGGCATATAGTTATGAAGAATAAATATGTTTAAATAAATGATCAAGTGAATACTCAAATGCTATATTATTAAAAAAAAATGCCATATTGTTTAGAGTTTAGAACTAAAAAGTATTTGACAGACTGTAATCATGACTATATGTGGATCAAAAGTTGAGTGAAAATGATTATTGAAGGGAGAATTTGTTAAATTTTAATTTATTGATAAACGGGTGAGCAATTAAAAGTGAATTAAGAATATTTGTCATTATAATGAGCTATTTAGCTTTGACATTAAGGAACCACCGATAAATAATTGTATAATTAACTCTTAAATTAGTTGCTTTGACTTGCTATAACAATAGATTGACTGAATCTAATGAGTGCCAATCATTTTGTCTCTTGATCTTTATTGGTCATGATGAATGAGCACTTCTTTGATCGCATGTGAATCAATTTCTTAAGCATAGAAAGTCAACCATCTAATAATGGCTCCATAGGAACCACAAATGAATAGAGCTTCTTCTAGAGAGTATACATATGAAAAATGAGTGTTCTCTTAATCAACCTCTATGTCTCTCTCTAAGTGTGCAAATTTGGCTAATTGATCTCAATGTTAAAATTTTAATTAATAAGATTCTCTTTTATGCGTTAGGATCCATCTTTATAATATTGGAGTATTAACTTTATAAGCTTAGTTAGATGTCATATAATAATCATTAGCTCTCTCTAACTAAAATCTATATGCTCAAGGCTATGTACTTGTGTTAAGAATTTAGATTCTATTCGATTTACTTGAAATATTTTAGGTTGATTTTTTTTTCCATTCAATCATTTTGGTTGTTGAACATTTGTCGATCAATTGTGTAGTTGGCGATTGCCGAGTATTTGAAAATAAAATAATCACTTATTTTTTATAAAAAAAAAAGAAATCAAGATTATAGTATTTTTTTTCTTGATTCAAACTAAATTATATCAATAGGCTTGGAAAATTGAAGCCTAAGAAAACAATTCAAGAAATTCAAAACAAATTTTAAAACAAAGCAAATAAAAAAGTGCATGAAGAACATATGAATTTATGTGGAAAACAGAAGATTAGAAAAAATCACAAAGCCGCACCACACCAACAAATCCACTGTGAAGAAAAACTAAAGAGAAATATATAAATTGTTGGAAACATATGAAGATAAAATAAATTTATCGTGCTCGAATCTCATGTCAAATCATTGAGAAGATTTAATCGGAAGTATACCTGAATTTATAGAAAAGCAAATATGAGAATTTTGGTCTTCCACTTAAAGATTCTTGAGAAAGAGATACTTCTTTTCACTCAAAAAAGGATATGAGAAAAAAAATAAGAACCAACCCTTTAGAATGAGGACCATGACTCTATTTATACTTAAATGTATTTCATTTTATTTCAATTTATCATAAAATAAATAAAATATCCGATCTCTACACATGATAATTTCATACAAAAATTAATAAGATATCTTAAAAGCCTAAAATTAATTAATCTTTATTTGATCACAAAATTAATAGGCTTAAAAAATAAGATAACATCTAATGTATAATTAAATCATATGTGAGCCTACATCCAAAATTTTCAACAATCTCTCACTTAGGCCACATATATTACTTGAAAATTATATATTATTAAATATTTTAAGAGCTCAATACTTGTTATCTTTAAAGAGGAATATCTTTAAATAAACTGATCATTAATAATATTACATAGAATCAAAGTGATCTTTGTTATAAATTTTTATAACAAGACCCATCAGTGATCACCAAATCAATATGATTAACGACATGTATCAAGTATGGATGTGTAGCATAAAACTTTCATATAATGTGATCATATATTATGTCTATTTCCAACTGGTTCTATATTATAACTCAAAAGAGTTATAAATATAATTTTATTTATTTATGCTAAATTGTAATTGAAACTACATAATTTTATTTTAGAGTTTTCAACTATAAGAGAATAATAATACTTTATTATGATAAAAAATATATTTACAATCATTAAACATCATAAGTAAACTCCCAATATGCTAACATATTATTAAAGTAAACCACTCTCATACGAGTCACATGCTCATGAAATACTTTAAGTGATGTTGACCTCACTTTTGGAGTGAGTTCTCAACTTCCTCATCATAGATCTAGGACTCTTATAGACACTAAGAACTCCTTAGTCTTAAGACACTTCTAGTGATTAGGTGAGCACTTAACCTAAGCCTAGAGACTTAGAAGAGTTAGCTATTAAAATAGGTTGTGCCTTAGGGACTTGGGAAGACTTGCCGACCCTATAGCCTAAACCTAATCCATACTTTCCTTCTCAAACCAAACCTCAAATTCAACTCAAATACCAAATCTAAATCCAAATTTCAAACCAATTGATTGAAACCCATAATCAAATCCAAAATAAAAACCCTTCATAAGCCCTTTGATTTCATCTTATGGACTTATCTTTCACTAAATTCAATTGACTTTCTCTAAGATCAATTCAATCCCTCAATCATTTACCAAATCTAAATCCAAATTCCAAACCAAATGATTAAAACCCATAATTAAATCCAAAATCAAAATCCCCGCAAAGCCTTATGGTTAAATTCCATAAACCTAGCCAAATCTCCACCCAATTCAACCCAAATTTGATTTATCTCTTCATGAATCATTTATATCTTTATTTATACTCACAAAAATAAATTAGATATAAAATAAAATAGCCAAAAATAAATCAAACTAAATCCAAATCCATTCAAAACCCTTTTTTAAGCCATATGGACCTACCTCCAATGACTTAGCCAAATCTCATATAAATCAACTCAAAATCAATTTGGTTCTTTATAAACCGATTATTCCTTCATTTATATTCATAAATATAAATGAAACCCATCTTTCAATGAACCAAAAATAAACTAAACAAAATCAATTCCCTACTTAAGCTCTTTTGACCTACATCCTTAAGCTTGATCAAATTTGCTTTCAAATCATTCTAAACTCAAGTGATTTTCTCATAGATCTCTTATATCTTTATTTATATTTCCAAATATAATTGAAATATAAATTTAAATAGCCAAAACAAAATCCAAAATTAAACTAAAACCCAATTTAATCCTTTTAAGTCAATTCTTGGACTTAACCAAATCCTATCCAAATCAAGCCAAAACCAATAGATTTTCTCATGAATCAACCATCCCTATAATCATCTATCCAAATATAAACATAAACTATAATCTTCAAGCCAAATCAAAATTAACTCAAATCAAACCCAACCTAGCCCATTTGTCTTGAAATATTCAAGTAAATCAAAACTTATTTGAACCCAAACCAATTACAACTGAATTTATATGTCAATCTCAAATTCATATATAAACTTAAAATTAAGTTAACTAAACCCAATTGGCTCAGTTGACCCATACTGGTTAATTTAACCTACATGAACCAAAATTCAAATCAATGTGACTTAAGCCAATCCAAACTTCATGTCATGATTGTTAATCATCTTAGGTTAATTAATTATCATGAAATGGGTCAAACCAGGTCAACCTAGCCCATTGACCAAGTCAACCCTTTAATCCATATGAACCCAAACTAGCCAAATTATAACTTATAATAAATTAATTGCAACCAATGGCTCAAATTCATTCTAAATTGATTATTGAACTAAACCAAAGCCATAATTGAGCTCAATTTGACCAATTGGTCAACCTAAACTAAGCCCAAATTAGCTTAAAGGATCAAATTAGATAAAATTTAAATTAAATCTAAATTAGTTCAAACCAAAGGCTACAATCATTTTCAATTAACCAATTGAACTTGAACCAACACCCAACCCAAGCCAATTTGTTCAAATTGGTCAACTTGACCCCTTTAACCTGTATGAATCCAAGAGAGCCAAAATTAAATCCAAAGCAAATTGAACCAAACCAATGACACCAATACACTCTAAATAGTCATGTGAACTTGACCCAACCCTTGGTTTGACCCAATTTGACCAATTGATCAACTTGACCCAACATAATCCAATTTGACCTAAATAGGTCAAATTAAGCCAAATCAAACCAAATGAACTCCAAATCACTTAAAATTTGGGCTAACCCACTTTTGACACATCCCAAATCTGGCCAAATCAAATCCATTATCAAATGACCAAGATATCTTTGAGCTAAGGGCATCACATTAGACAAATCTCTTGGGGGAATGATCATTTCTCTTCCTTGGCCACTTGACACCCCTCCATTAGTCCACTTAAGCACCATGGATTGTGGTTAACCTGACCCAAGGGTGGTTGGTTCTTCCATGACTCATGGGGAGGTAAAATCACCTCCCCATTCCTAATGGAACACTTGGAAAGCCATAGGACACCCACTACTCCCATGGCAGCCACTCTCACATCCTCCTCCACTCAAGTGAACCAGCTCAAGTGATTCCCTGCCCAGATCGAGCTCCCCATGATAGCCATTTGATCAAAATAGCCAAATAAGCCTAACCGTATGATCCAAGGAATGAGGGGGTATACCCCCCACCCCACCCCATCATTCTTACTCAAATCAAGACATTCACACTCGATTCAATCCTAGCAGCTAAAGATGCACATCCTAGAGCGATTTCCAAGGCTTCTTGAGCTCCCCAACTCCATCTCTGTCAGTTTTATAGAAAATTAAAATAGGGGAGCCTCAATCCGATTATCATTTGCTCAAACCTCCATCAAAGTGTAATTAACTTTGTACACACCATCCTTGGAGGTAGATGAGCGAGAATGAATCATCCCCCAAGCTTCCTGATGATCAGAGGGTGGTGTTCAATCGAAGCCGGTCACTTCCATCCCATTCATTAGCCTTCCGAGCAATCCCCTCAAATCAAAGCTAGTGCCACTCAATAGGGCTTCATTTCTACCAAACCAGGCTTCCTCAATCATTGGAACTGCCGGTCCTAAGCTCTGGTGAGGTATGCCATTGAAAGTGACCTTTAGCTTAAAATAGTTTGAAGATTTTTGAAGATAAGTTGCATGTCATGAGATTTCCACCGTTAGATCTCTTCATTTTGCTTCCCTGATGGTGTGAGATCGATTTGATCTCCATTAGAGCTCTGGTGAGCTCGGATCAAGCGACGAACGATGGACGGTCTACATCTCTCGCCGCTTGGGAGGAGATAGATCACGGACTGTCCATTCTGCATGATTGGAACGGACGATCCTGATCAAATCAAGCTAGATCAACCGGATTAATCATACTCAATCGAGGGTTTGATCATGGGCGTCCGATGTTATATTAGATGGCTCGCGAGAAAGCATGTCTCGCCGTCGGCTGACTTAGTCGTGCGATGTGACAACTTAAATAACCAATCCCGTCGCCCTACGTGAAAAGCACACCATGTTAGTATGCCACATGGTGCTGATGGGATTAGGGCTTTAATTAGGGTTAATTAATCTATTTTTAATGCCAAAACTTCCAAAATTCATAACTAATTGTAGAAAAATCTAAAAAAAGTAAATAAGGGCTAGTTTTATAGGTATTTTAGAGGAATCCATCAAAATTATCCTTAATTAATTTTGAACTGTAATTTTGGCTTAACGGGTTTAATTGAAAACTTAATTAGCTTAATTACTTCTTAATTAATCATCCAATTGACTTTAAATTTTTTGAGGATGTTTAGGGGATGACTCTCTCTATTTTCTTGGAATTTATTGGTCTTAATTAGAAATTAATTGATTAAGGCATAATTATCTTCTTAACTTAATTAAGTAATAATTAAGTACATGAATAGTAATTAATTAATTATTTGGACTCCTTAATTACTGTTGAACAATATGGAGGCTTAGGGAATTAAATTGGGGCTTCTCCCCTAATCCTTTCCCTAATTTTCCTTCTATTTTTAACCAAAAATGTTAATTAATGATTAACTAATTAATCAGTGAGTTAATTGGCTAAATTAAAACTCAAATTATATGAATTTATGCTTGATTAAATGTATAGCTTATGGAATTAAGTTAGGACCTCTTTTCCAACCTTTTTTTCTTAAGTCCATCTCACTTTCAAAAGATAATCAAATTTGATAATTAAGATAGAGAAAATGAATTAATGAATTAATCCTTTGGTAGTTCTTTGGGTGTTTGTTGACCTCACTTATGGAGTGAGCTTTCAACTTCCTTATCATAGATCTAGGACTCATAGATACTAAGAGTTTTTTTGTCTTAAGACACTTCTAGTGATTAAGTGAACACTTAACCTAACCCTAGAGACTTAGAAGAGTTAGCCATAGGGATAGGTTGTGCCTTAGGAATTTAGAAAGACTTGCATACCCTGTAGCCCAAACCAAATCCTTGCTTCCTTCTTCCAAATCAAATACAACAACAATAACAACAACAACAACAAGCCTTAATCCAACTAAGTGGGGTCGGCTACATGAATCATTCATCTCCATTGTGTCCTATTATGTGTCAAATTCTCATTTAATTCAAGTATACTAAGGTCATTTTTTATACATCTTAACCATGTCTTTTAGGTCAACCTCTACCTTTCTTAACATAAAACAAATCTAATGCATCTACTCTCCTTGGTCATCCAGGCGCTTTATGTGGCCAAACCATCTAAGGCTACTCTCTCTAATCTTATCTTCCACTCGAGCTACTCCAACTTTTTCCTGAACATACTCATTTTGCATTTTATCTCTAAGAGTAAAGCCACTCATCTACCTAAGCATCCTCATCCACAGAACACTTAACTTAGTCTTATGCTTCTCTTTTTTTGGCCAACATTCTTCACCATAAGTCATTTGAGCTCTTACCACCATATAAAATTTTCCCTTAAGTTTAAGTGGAACTTTTCTATCACACACAATAGAAAGATGCATTCCTCCACTTCAACCATCCAACTTGAATTCTACTAATAACATCTCCATTTATTTCACCATCATTTTGAATAAAAGGCTAAATCTCCTCACTATTAATGACTTGTTCACCTAATGTCACAACACTACCACTAGAACATCTACAACTAAAATTGCACTCCATATATTCAGTTTAAGATCTACTTAAATGAAAACCTTTAGACTCTAAAGTTGACCTCCATAATTCAAGTTTCTCTTGGACTCCCTCTCTAGTCTTAACAATAAGAAGAATGTCATCAACAAGAAGCATACACTAAGGTACATCTTCCTGTAAATGCCAAGTAAAAACATCCATAAATAAAGTAAGAAAAGATAAGGGCTTAAAGCTGATCCTTGATGTAATCCAACTGAAATAGGAAAATATTTTGTCAATCCTCCTTGTGTTTGGACACAAGTAACAACTCTAGTATACATATCCTTAATGACTTGAATATAACCAATATTAACTCCTTTCTATTCTATAACTCTCCAAAGAACATCTCTTGAAACTTTATCATAAGCTTTCTCTAAATCAATAAATATCATATGTAGATCCTCCTTACTTTCTATGCTTCTCCATCAAACCTTTTAACAAATGTATAACATCCATAGTAGATCTACCTGGCATGAAACCAAATTGAGTGTGAGAAACTTTTGTATCACATCATAACCTATGCTCAATTACTCTCTCCCATAATTTTAATGTATGACACATTAACTTAATTCCTCTATAATTTGCACACTCTTGTGCATCACCTTTATTCCTAAATAAAGGAACCAATAAACTCTTTCTCCACTCATCGCATCTTTTTTAGTCTTTAAAATAACATTAAAAGATTTATAAGCCAAGAAATTTCTTGATCTCCAAATATTTCTACACATTGGAATATTATCGGTCCTCTTGTTTTTTCACATTTCATTTTCTTTAAAACTTATCTAACTTCAGATTTACTAATACAATGATAAAAATAAAATTTTTTATTTTTGTTTAGGGTATTAAGGTTGCTAAAATCAATCATACTTTTAGATCCTTTATTGAAAACTTTATCAAAATACCTCATCCACTTATTTTCAATATCCTTTTCTAAGAAAAGCACTTTATTATTTTCATCTTTAATACACTTGAACTATGTCTTTACTTCTCCTATCTCTTTGGTTAACTTATACATACATCTTTCACCTTCTTTGGTATCTAATCTTTTGTATAAATCACTAAAAGCTAAATTTTTTTGCATCATATATTACTTTCTTAGAATCTCTATATTCACTTTATATCTTTCCCAATTCTCCGTTTTACATCTAAACTAAGTTTTATAACAATGCTTTATTTTTCTTGTCGCACACTCTAACTCCACCACTATTAAAAAGAAGCTTTTCCTTTTGATTCTCCAAGCACATCTTTAGCAACTTGCTTAATTTTACTTGCTACTTTTTCCTACATAACATTAGCTTCCTTATGAACATCCCAAATTCTAATCTCTTGTAGCTTGCTCTTAAAATTATTTTTATTTATGTTCTTTAAGTGTCCCCATCTAATCTAAATAGTAATTTGATTTATTTTTTCTCTTACAACATTTCATCTTAAAATCTAAAACTAACAATCGATGTTAGGTACTTAAATTTTTTACTGAATGACCTTACAATCTTTACAATCTAAATCTATCTTTTCTTATCGAAAATAATCAATCTGTGTTTTACTAGATCCATTTTATAAGTAATAATATGTTCATCTCTTTTCTTAAATAAAGTATTAGCAACTACAAAATCTAAGGCAAAATCTAATATAGTCCTACCTTCTTCATTAATCACTCCAAATTCATAACCACCATGAATACTTTTAAAATCTTCTACCACTCTACCAACATGTCCATTTAAATCTCTTCCAATAAATTTTTTTTTTCAAGAAGTATCTTTTGTATTAATCCCTCTAATTCATTCCAAAATTTTCTTTTAAGCTTACATCCAAACCTACTTGAGGAGCATAAACACTTATAAAATTGATAATCTTAGTATCAATAATAATCTTTAAAGCTATAATTCTATCTCCACATCTATTAATATTTATAACATTATCCTTCAAACCTTTATCTATAATCACACCTACACAAATTCTAGTTAGACTTCTACCTGAATACCAAAGTTTAAAACTTAAACTATCAATCTTCTTGGCCTTCTCCCCAACCCATTTAGTTTCTTGAACACATAAAATATTTATCTTTCTATGAACCATAATATCTATTAATTCCATTAATTTACCTATAAGAGTACCTATATTTCAAGATCGTAACCTAATTCTAGTTTCATGGACTAACTTCTTTGCCCACATCCATCCATAATGTGGGAACCCTTGCTTATTTAACACTGCACCCAGGCGCCGATGTAGCGACCCTAGCACATATTCACTGTATTCAAGCCATATAGCACGCCGCTTCGAGGGGATGACCTAGCATTAACACAATGATTTAAAGGATTCATGTCATGATTATTTCGACAAGTTTTATGCTGGCTGTCAACTACCTATCGCAACCCTCCACTTCTTCCAAATCAAATCTCAAATTCAAATCCAAATTCCAAAATCAAATCCAACTATCAAATGATTGAAACCCATGATCAAATTCAAACTCCAAATCCCTTCCTAAGCCCTTTGAATTTATCTTATGAACTTAGCCTTAACGAAATTCAAATCAACCACAATTCAATTGATTTTCTCAATTATCAAATTCAATCTCAAATCAAATTTCAAATCGTAAATCAATTTGAAACTCCTAATGATTGAAACCCAAATCAAATTAAATTATTTTAGTCCTTTTAGTCAAATTCTTGAACTTGGCTAAATGATACCCAAATCAATTCAAAACTCATGGATTTCTTCATGTTTCAATCATTCCTACAATCATTGACCCAAATATAAATATAAACTACCATTATCAAACCAAATTCAAGCTAATCCAAATCAAATGCAAGTTAGCCCATTTGACTTGAAATTATCATATGAACCAAAACCCATTTGGCTCCAAACCAATTGTAATTGGAATTATATTTCAATCTATGCTCATGTGTGAGTTCAACTAAACTTGAATCAATCCATGATTAAGCCAATTGACCCATTTAGGCTCACTTAGCCCAAAGTGACCTAAAGGGCTTTCTTGATCCAAGTTCTAATCCAACCCAAATTGGATTGAACTAAGCCCATCTAAACCTCACAACATAACCAACAACTACCCTAGGGTGATCAATTGCCTTAAATTGGGTCAAACTAAGTCAAACCTAGCATTTGATAAAGTCAACCCTTTAACTTATATAAACCCAAACTATCCAAATTATAACCAATGGTTCAAGTTCATCCCAAATTGATTGAACTTGACCAAAGCCATGATTGAACCCAATTTGACCAACTAGTCAACTTGACCCAACTTAGCCAAAATTGACCTAAATGTTCAAATTAGCCAAAATCTAAATGAATTCCAAATTAAACTAAACCAAAGTCTACAATCATTTTCAATTAGCCAATTGAACTTAAATCAACACCTAACCTAACCCACTTTGGTCAAATTGGTCAAATTGGTCAACTTGACCCATTTGACCTATATGAACCCAAATGAGCCATAATCAAATCCAAAATAAATTGAATCAAACCAATGACACCAACATACTCCAATTGGTCATGTGAATTTGACTTAACCCTTGGTTTGACCCAATTTGACCAATTGGTCAACTTAACCCAACTTAACTCAACTTAACCTAATTTGACTTAAATAGGTCAAATCAAGCCAAATCAAACCAAACAAACTCCAAATCACTTGAAATTTGGGCTAGTGACCCATCCCAAATCTACCAAAATCAAACTCATAGCAATATGATTATTTTGCCTTTGGGTTTAGGGCATCCCATGAGATATGACACATGCAAATTGAGTCATTTTCTCCCCTTAGCCACTTGACACCCAATCATAGGTCCACCTAGGCACATAGGACCATGGTTGACCTGACCCAAAGGTGGTTGGGTCAGCCATGACTCATGGGTAGGTGAAATCACCTCCCCATCCCCATTGAAGCTTTTCAAACCACCAAGGACAAATGCCACCTCCCTTGGCATCCACTTCCACACCTTTACCCAACCAAACTGAGCCACATCATCCACCTAAGGACCTCCACAACCCTTTGAAATGGCCAATTGATAAAAAAAAATCCAAATCAGCCATGGCCATTCGATCCCAGGAATGAGGGGGCTATACCCCCTCATTCTCACTCAAACTCACACACTCACACCCGATTCAACCCTAGAAACCAATGAGAGAAATCCTAGAGCCATTTCCAAGGTTTCTCGAGCTCTCCAAAATTCTCATTCTCGATTTTACACAAAATCGACACAAGGGAGGCCACCTTCGATTCCCATTTGCTCAAACATCCACCAAAGTGCAATTAACTTTGTAAACACCTTCGTTGGAGCTAAACGAACGAGAATGAATCCTTTCCCAAGCTTCCCGATGACTGGAGGGTGGAGTTTGATCAAGACCAATAACCTACGTCTAGTGCCTTGGTCATCCGAGCAAACTACACCAAATCAAAGCTCGTGCGGCTTAATAGAGCTTCATTTTTGCAAAATGAAGCTTCCTCAATCGTTAGAACCGCCAGTCATAAGCTTCGATGAAATGCCATTGAAATCAATCCTTGAAGGAAAATATCTTGGACCTTTATGAAAGAAATTTCTATGTCATGCGATTTCCACCATTAGATTTGCTTGTTATGCTTCCCCAAAGGTGTGGGATCATTTTCATCTCCATCCGAGCTCGAAGTGTCTTTCATGCATGATCGGATGGTAGCCATTGCTCGGAGGAGATAGATCATGGACCATCCATTCACGACGAATGGATGGTCCCATCTAATCATGCTTAGAGCCTCTAATTAATCCCTCAAAATTGCAGGTTTAATTATGGCCATCTGATCTTAGATCGGACGGTCCACGGAGTTATCGCATGTGCTACCATCCGAGTCAGCACTTAGATGTAACAACTTAAATAGTGAATCCCGTTACACCATGTGGAAAGCATGTCGCGTCAGTCGCCATGTGGCCCGACGAGATTAAAGCTATAAATAGGCTTAATTAATTTATTTTTTAAATCCTAAAATTTCCTAAATTCATAACTAATTATAGAAAAATTAAAAAAAATAAACTTAGGCTCATTTTAAAGATATTTTAGAGTAGAATCTAGAAAAATTATTATTAATTAATTTTGAGATGGGTTTGGGTTAATCAAGATTTAGTTTGAAATTGAATTAGCCTAATTACTCCTTAATTAACCATCCAATTAATCTCAAATTTTTTGTGTATGTTTAGGGGGATGACCTCTGCCTCCCCTATTTTTCTAGGATTTTATTGGTTGTTTAATTAGAGGAATCAATTGATTAAATCTTAATCACTTTCTTAACTTAATTAGTGATAATTAAGTAAATGAATAGTAAATTAATAAATCAATTAAGCTCATTAACCTCTGTGGCAATGAAGTCTAGGGAAATGGATAATGAATCCTTCAAATCTTTCCTTTAAGGCTTCTCCAATCCCTTAAATAATTAATTAATTAACACCCCTTAATTAATTAACTAATAAGATTAATTAAAATCCAATTCATACTTGAACCTTAATTAACTAATTGAGAGGATTTAGGGATTGAGATTTAGGCTCCCTTCTTTGTCTCTTTCTCTAAGTCCATCTCATTTTGATTGGTTAAGATTATGACTTAATTAGCTAATTAATGAACTTAATTAGCTAATTAATGAACTTAATTAATTTAATTGAATATATTTCTCTAATTTAATCTTGGGTAGCTCTTTGGGTGTCCAATGACCCAAAGTGAGAGATGATGAAATTATGGTTAGCTCACATGTGTGAGAAAACCATAAAAGTAGTTAAGTGAGATCCTATAAGCCTAATTAACTATTCATTATGAGCCAACTGCATTAGGCCCCCTTTCATTTATTAGGAGCATTGCAAATTTACATTTCATGTGGTTGTATATCATATTGGCTCATTATTAATTAGTTAATTAGCTTAAGGTGATGTAGATAAGGGTTAATTAATCCACTTAATTCATACTTTAACCCAATTAAAACATAAAACTCAACTTAATTACTTCTTCATTGAACTAAATTAAACTCACACATGGGGAATGAGATTAGGACCAGCAAACCTTTTTTACATTTCTTAAATCAAGTCAAATTCAAAATAAAATAACATTAAAGAACTTTGGTTTATTTTAAGTAGCTTTATTTAGTATGATTGTCTTTAGGAATTAATTATGATGAATGAGATCATGTGCTTATGTTCCTTTATTCCTTTCCAATCATGCTAAATGTTGCTTGCCATGTGTAATCATGCATTCATTTCTTTTAAAATTAACTAAATAAAATGGTTTCTTTTATGTCAATTTGCATGTGTTGTTCAAATTAAAAATAGGTGTGGCTATTATTGCTATTAAATCAAAAGTTATTTTCAAAAGCCCATAAATCAATTATAATAAATGGAGTGATTTTAATTAGAAATATCTATAAGTTTGCATGTGTTGGTAATATAAGATATGCAATATGAAGCTCTCTTTTCTTATCTTACATAAATTCACAAATGTATAGTTCATTTGAAAAGAATACAACATTTGTCTAAATCTATTCCTATGCAACTCCATGTTAAGATTTAAGAAGAATTTCATTTCACATATGTAAATCATATAATCAAACTAAATCTGACTTCTTGTATGACTTCTCATTCTTGTGATTCTTTTTATACACTCACCTGTATCTGAGAAAAGTGGTATATTAGTCTGGACATCCCAAGACTACGAGGCTTTAAGTAGCCCCAAGTAGGTCTTGTACCTTACGCCCCTCGTATAGAACAATAGTATCGTACTCACTAAAACTCTTATACATATGTATGTATGATGTGACTAATGTATAAGAATCATAATTAAATAAATCAAATACAACTTTTGCATGGGTTTTTCCTATCCTTGTAGTTATTTATACATATATATGTATCTAATAAAAGTGATATATTAGTCACAGACCTCTGAGGCTTTAAGTAGTCTAAGTAGGTCTTGTACCTTATACTTGCGAACAATGGCGTACACACTTAAAACTTTTATACATGTGAATGTGTACTTAGCTAATGGATGAAAAATCCCTCTTTTCTATTAAAAAGACATGCATTCATGATTTAATCAAATGAGAATTTAAATTCTAAACATACTTCTTTGCATTCATCATTTAAGTGTGCTAAGACATACATTGTATGTATAGGTATGCTAAGATTTAATCATATGCATGATATATATGATGGAGAGAAATGAATAAACATGTGTTATGTGATAGTAATTCATTCGAATTAAGCTTAAAATGCCTTTCTTATTGAACGAGTTTGCTTAAACTAAGCCTAAACTTAGGACTACTCAAAACATATAATAAGCCATTTACTAAAGGAAATTGATTAATTAACCTACTTTAAAAGTGACTTAAGATTGGGATGAAAGAAAGATTCCCTCTCTTTTTTTTGTTTATAACACTTAGTTGTTAAGTGTAGGCCATTTGAAAAAAAAAATGTTGACCTCATTTTTAGAATGAGCTCTCAACTCCTTCATTTTAGACATAGGACTTCTCTTAGACATTAAGAGTTCTTTAGTCTTAAGACACTTCTAGTGATTAGGTGAACACTTAACCTAACCCTAAATACTTAGAAGGTTTAGCTATAGGAATATGTTATGCCTCAAGGGTGTAAGGAAAATTTGCCTACCCTATAGCCTGAACCAATTCCTCACTTCCTTCTTTCATAATAAACTCCAAACTCATATCAACTTCAACTCCAAATCAAACCTTGAATCAATTTCAATGAATTTTTTCAAATCATGAATCAATTCCAAATAATCAAACCATGATTGAAATCCATAACCAAATCCAAATTTCAAAAATATTTCTTAAGCCCTTTGATTCTATCTTATGGACTTAGCTTAAATCAATCCAAATCAAATCAAATCAAATTCAAGAAATTTTCTCATAACCACTTATATTCTCATTTGCATTCACATATATAAATGAAATATAAACTCAAATCAATCAAATTGAAATCCATAATCAAATTCAAATTCCAAAAATCTTTCCTAAGCCCTTTGATTCTATCTTATGGACTTAGCTCAAATCAAATCAAAATCAATTCAAATTCAAGAAATTTTCATAACTCATTTATATTCTCATTTATATTCACAAATATAAAAAATATAAATTCAAATATCAAAACCAAATTCAAAACTCAAACTCCAACAAAAATCCAACCTAAGCCTTTCAAGTCAAATTCTTGAACTTAGCCAAATCAAACTCAAATCAAGCTAAACCTTGATTTTTCTTCATGATTCAATCAATCCTTCAATCATGAATCCAAATATAAACACAAATTTTAATCATCAAATCAAAATCAAGCTAACCCAAGTCAAACCTATATTCACCCTTTTGAATTGAAATTGTCAAATGAATCAAACCCCATTTGACTCTAAATCACTTGCAAATGGATTTATATTTCAATCATAAATCCATATGTGAGTTCAACCAAACTTGAATCAAGCCTTGATCAAGCCAACTAAACCCAATTGGCTCACTTGACCCAAAGTGGCCAATTTGACCTACATGAACCAAGATCTAATTCAATTCAAATCAAAGTGAATTAAGCCAATAAAAACTTCATGTCATGTTTGTTGATCAATATAGGTTAATCAATTATCATGAATTGGGTCAAATCAAGTCTAACTCACTGACCAAGTCAACCCTTAACCCATATGAACCAAATTAGCCAAATTTTAAACCAAATTGATTGCAACCAATGGCTCAAGTTCACTTGATTATTGAACACCAAAGCCTCAATTAAACATTTGACTAATCCAACTAGACCCAACTCCTAATTGACCATGAACCCAACTTGACCTAAAAGGTCAAATCAACTAAAATTAAACCAAACTAAAATTAATAAAACCAAAGTTACAATATATTCCAAATGATCAACCAAACCCAAACCAAGCCATGATTCAAGCCAATTTGGTCAATTGGGTCAAATTGGTCAACTTAGCCCAAATTGACCTAAAGGATCAAATAAAATCCAAATTAAATCCAAATTAAACCAAATTAATTGAAACCAATTGAACTAATATACCAAATATCATTTGAACTTGACCCAACTCTTGGTTTGACCCAATTTGACCAATTGGTCAACCTAATCTATTTGACCATTTGACCCAAATGGGTCAAATTAACCAAATTAAACCAAATGAACTTCAAATGACATGAAATTTGGTCCAACTTACTTTTGACTCATTTCAAATCTGCTCAAATCAAATTCAATGCCAAATGACCACTTTGCCCTTGGGTCAAGGGCATCCCATGAGAAAAGACACTTTCCCAAGTGGTCATTTCTCTTCCTTAGCCACTTGGCAGTCATCCATTGGTCTACATAGGCACCAAGGACAGTGATTTTCTGATCCAAGGAGTGATTGGGGCTGCCATGACTCTTGGAGAGGTTAAATCACCTCACATCTCCCATTGGAACAATTGGCATGAAGGACTCTCACCTCTCCTTAGCTAGGACACCCATTTGTCCTTCATGGAAACCACTTTACATACCTTAGCCAACCAAAGTGAGCCACCTAAGATGATTCTCTTCCATTCCTAACCACCCCAAGCCAAATGACATGAGTTTGGAGCCAAAAATTTAAACAAAAAGGGAGATTTTCATTCACTTTTCATTACAAGGCACTAGAGGCTGAAGCATTCACCCATTTCCCTCATTCTCCTCTCCTAGAGCTCCCAAACCCATTGGAAATCATCCCCACTTCAAAACTAAGTGGATTTCAGCAAGGAAATGATGATCACCGAAGGAAACTTCATTTCAACATGAAGGCGAAGATCCAAGCTCATTCAAGGCTTTCCCTCTCAAAGATGCTCGTCATCACCATGCTGAAAATCATCCGAGGTAACTTTCAAAAACTATACGGCCTTAGGATCTTCATTTGATGATTTGCATGATTTTAGAATTTATCCTAGATAATCTTAATTTTACTTTAAATCATCCCAATTAGAAATAGAATTTTTCGTGAATGCAAAATGAGTCCATTTGGATAAGTTTTCACTTAGATTTCTTTTTTCCAAACCCCATTTTATTTCATTTGGAAGCGCTTGTCATCCCACGTTCGTGGGATCGACGGCTTGATCATGCGATCCGCCTTTGATCGCTGATGATTTGGACCGTCGATGCGGTTCACGAGATCGACGGCGATCATGGCTGATCACATGATCTTTGATCGCTGATCTAATATGGATCGACCATCGATTTGATCTAGGTCACCGTCTGTCACTGCACCGGTTCTCCGAATCATGCGGCACCATGAGCCTTCAAGCACCTGTGCACGTACCGCATGCCAATCGCATGCCACGTCGCCATTGCCACGCCGCACGCGCATGGTGTCCTAATAGGAAAATCAAATTTTTCTGATTAAAAAAATTAGTTTAAATCACCTAAAATTTAAAAACTTTATAGAAAATAAAATACTTAACAAAAAAATTACAAACAAGGGTTTGTTGGATTTATCTTTCCGAGAGGAATCCAACAAATCCAAAATCTCTTAATTTCACTAAATATTTTGAGCTTAATTTGAGTTTTAGTATAAATCCAACTTCATTAATTAAACCAAAAAATACATATTAGAATAAGTTGACATTTTTAGAAATTAAAACTGATATGAAAATACATCTACCATAAAAAGTTCAAGTCAAAATGACCTTTAGATTAAAAGATATTAAATTTTAAGTTTCAAATGATTCATTTTAATAAAATAAATTAACAAACTTCATGAAAATCACTTAAATCAATTGAAACTTCCTAAATTCATAACTAATTGTAGAAAAATTCAAAAAAAAAAAAAATACAAACTCAAGTTCATTTTAAAGATAATTCAGAGGAGAATCCAATAAAATTATTTCTAATTGAATTTAAACAGTAGATTTTCCTTAATTATGGTTTATTTGAAAACTTAATAACCTTAATTACTCCCTAATGACTTCATTAATTAATTCCAAACTTCAAGGAATGTTTAGTGGATGACTTACCTCCCCTAATTTTCTGGAATTTATTAATGAGTTAATAAGGAAATTAATAATACCCCTAATCTCTTTAATATTAAGCTTAATTAAGCATACAATGGTTTAATTCCTTGATTAAGTTAATTAAACTTTGTTTTTAAGTGAAGAAGGTTTTATGGAATGGGTTTGATATTAAGTCATTCTAAACCCATTTCCTTCCTTAATCTAAATTTAATTAAGAGCTAATCCACTAATTACCTACTTAATTAACTTAATCGAATTTTCAAAACATTTTAGAACTTAATCAATCCTTCTTGGGTAGATTCTTAGGTGTTCAATAACCTAAGTAACTTAAGAAAATCATACCTAACCCATATGTGTGAGAAGGGTTATGAAAGTACTTAAATTAAACCCTTTATCTTAATTAATTATTAATTGTGAGCCAATTGCATTTGGTACCTTTCTTTCCTAGGATGCATTGCTTATTTAAATTCCATGTAATTTTATGTCATACATTGGCTCATAATTATTTGATTAAATATGTTAAAGTGGTATGTAAGGTAATTAATGAACTTAATCTACACCTTAACCTAACCAAAGCATAAAATTAATCTAATCACCTAAAAAATTAAACTAAAATAATACACACATGTGGAATGGGTAAGGACCAGCAAACCTTCACATTTTTCTATTCAAATCAAACTCAAAACAAATGAAAGTCTCTTAAACAACTTTGATTCTCTTTTAAATGATCTTATTCATAAGATTGTACTTTAAATAATTAGAGTAGATGAAATTACATGCTTACATCACTTTATTTCTTTCTAGCATGCTAAATGTGTATGTCATATGAAAATCATGCATTCATGTCTTTTAAAAAAAATTAAAATGAAAAGTTTTCCTTTATGTCAAATTGCATGTTTTAAAGTAAGATATGAATGGCTATCACTACTAAATCAAAACTATTTTCAAAACTTATAAACCAAACATTACAAATGAAAAGTATGATATTTATAAGTACTTATGAGCTTGCATGTGAATAGTATAAAGTTTGTTATGTGACTTTTTCTTCTCTTTCTTAACATAGGTTTGTGTAGGATTTGAAAAGTGTATAGTCCATTTGAAAAGGGCATGACACTTGCTTGAAATCTTTTCCTATACACTCCCATGTCATGAATCAAGAAAGAATTTCACATCACACATATAAATTAAACAACCAAAATCAAATAAATAAACATAAATTTTTTGCAAGATTCTCTTTCCATGCATTTCTTTTTGTACATGCACATGTATTTAAGAAAAGTGGTATATTAGTCTGGACAACCACGGGATTGCGAGGCTTTAAGTAGCATTAATTAAGTCTTGTACCTTACACCCTTGGTGCTAACAATGGAGCCATACTCACTTATTTCTTTTATACTTGTAAATGTACATATGAAAAATGGATAAAAGAATCACTCTCTTCTAGTTAACAAATGAACATAAACTGTTTGCATGATTCTCTTTCCATGCATTTCTTTTTGTATATGCACATGTATTTAAGAAAAGTAGCATATAGGACAACCCAGTGGTTGTGAGGCTTTAAGTAGCCTAAGTAGGTCTTGTACCTTACACTTGGTCTTATATGACTGTACTCACATCTTTTATACTTCTAAATATGCATATGAAAAATGGATAAAAGAATCACTCTTTTTTACTTAACAAAATCATGCATACATGAAATATTCAAAATTTTCTTAAGCAACCTCTCTTAGCAATCATTATTAAGGTGTGCTAAATACTTGCATCGCATGTATAGATATGCTTAGGATTCATTCATGTGCATGATACACATGTGGGAAAGAAATAAAATATTATGTGTTTTGTGATAGTAATTCACTTTACTTAATCTTAAAATGCCTTTCTTTTTGAATATGTTTATTTTGAGAAAATCTAAACTTAGGATTAATTTAAATAGATAATAAAATATTCACTAAACAAAAATAATTAATGAATCTATCTTAGAAATCACTTAAGGTAGGGAGAGAAGTTCTCTTCTCTTTTCTCTCTTTACAACCTTTAGTAATTAAGTAGGTTCATTCAAACCAAATCAAATCATCAAATAAAATTAACCAATATCAACTAAACAACTTAAATGAGACCACCCTTCTAAGTTGAACCTTTTCACACTTAGAAAATCTAAACCTTAAAACCTAGCTAAGCACACCACACAAACTTTGTAAAACACACACATTAGCTAATTCACCACTTCTAGTCCTATGTTAGCGTGATGCATGGTTTGATGCTTGCTTTATTTTATGATGTGATGTTTTAGTCTGGATGTTAGGTTGTATTTGCATAGAAAGAATGGTAGGATGATTTAGTTTAATCATTGTCTTCTGCAGGATGTTGTGCATAAGGGGCTCTTTAATAAAAATGTAACTGCTTTTGCTATGCAGGTTGCTTATACCCTTAAGTATAATCCAAAATAGGCCAGGTGGACTTGGTTACCCATGTGTGAGGTGCTAAGTCTAATTTGTTTATATATATGCTTAGGAATGTGTGGTTTGTTAACTAATCTCTATTTGTAGGTTTTAGTTAGATTTACTTTTCCAATTTCATGTAATTTTGCAATTAAAATTTTGGAATGATTATTATGGGAGATTAGGATGAACATTGGTTATAAGATCACATCTTATGTACCATGTGAACCTTTGTATCCATATTCCAACCATCAAGAAGGAACCAAAAGAAGAAAGAAAGAAAAAAAAGAAAAAGAAGAAATGAAGAATGAAGACCCCCATAACATGAATTCCTTGCTTTAATTATTAATTCATTTGTAATCGGGTTGTAGGGTAGAGGTCATTACAATTTATTTTTGGTTTTTATGGTGCGACCACACTTGGCCTTTATTCTTTTTTGTGTTAGCTTTATAAAATGTTTGATGTTTTGTTTAGCTTGTGCATTAAAATGGCATACTTTTCTTAGTTTCTTCCTTGCTTTGATGAATGGTGGATGGTGATTAGGCTCTTAGAAAAAAATAATCTTCTACCAAATTAATCAACTCAAAATAAACAACTCATAAACTCATTTAAAGCCTAAATCAAGATAAAAGAATTAGCAACCCTTGGATGAGCATTTCTTTCTAACATCATGCATAAAACATATTATTTCACTCTTGATTGGAGGGCTTCCATCTTTGCAGAATGGCTTGACCTTTGAGCCATGGTGAAAACACACCTCCTTTCTCTTGATTTTGGCTCATAATCTTATTTCTCATGCATTAGGCATATGAATCCTATAAGCGAGTCAAATGATTGCCCAAAATAAATAAATATAATATATTTTGCATTAGATTTAAGTCATTTTTCATGCCCATGATCTAGTCTCTTAGGGAGTGAGTTTAAGGACTTAATCTCTTTCTAAAATAAATATAGCCTAACTATCTTGCATAAAGCATATGACTTACCACATATTTTAAAATCATAGGAGTTAGTTGGCTACCACCTCAGGGTTGTAAGTCCAAGTAGTGTGGTTATCCTCTCTTATGGAGGCAAACCATATACCATTTTTTAGATTTAGTTGGGTGCCTCACCAAGATCCTAGATTTTGGTTTTGAGATTGCTTTCTCCTTCAATGGGACATAAGCATAAATCCTCACCTCTTAGTCATTTCCATAACCTTGAATTATGGAATTATAAGCCCTAAACTTCTAATGAAAATTCACCTCAAATATGTAATTCAATTTAAAAAATGTAAAGCCCAACCATAGGATAGTTTGGGATGTTTACTAGGCTTCTAGTATCTAAACATCCCCTACTCACCTATCGATAAGAACTCCTCTTCTTGATCAATCCACTTGATTTGTCAAAAAATAAATAGATTGATAGTACTATTGAAATCTTTGGAGACAATGATCATTTACCTTAATTGAGTATTCTTAAGGAATCTCATTCCTTAGATGTAATTAACTATGGGGCTTACCCCATAGAAACTTAACAAACCGATTTAAAATAAACCCTACTTTACTTTTTGTAAGTAGGGAAGAATCTACGTACGATCTATTATCTTTAGGAGTCCTTATTGAGATTAGGGACTATTATATGGTGGTGACTTCTATCTTTCAAGATAGTACAACTCTCCTCAATGTCATACCTGATCACTCTAATAAGAACATCTATGAATCTATGTAGTGTCCCAACCAAGGGTGTATATTTCTATTTTTATTTACCCTCTTCAAAAGGATAGATGAAGGTGAAAATATTTTACCATAAAAAATACTAAGTAAAATCTTCAAATCAATTAAATCACTTAAAAGAAATCAAACCCTTTATAAATTAAACCCCTCACACTTAGCAAATTATAACTCTAAAGCCTAGTTAGGACATACCACACAAGCTTTAATTGACACACATTAGACTAAGTCATCATTTTTAACTTTATGTTAAATGGTGTATGGTTTGATGTATGCTTATTTATGATGTATTATGTAGATGGATCTTAGTGTATGTGGTTTGGATGTTAGGTATATTAGCCTAATCATTTTTTTTTTTAGGGGTTTTAACTTAGGGGCACTAAATATATATGCTTTTTTTGTGTAGGTTGCCCTTAGCATAATCATGTTAGAAGGGCTTGGTTACTCATGTGTGGGGTCTAAGTCAAATTATTCATATATAATTTGGGTTGTATGATGTGTTTAGCTAATATTTCTTTTACATGTTAACTAGATTTACTTACCTTCTATTAATGTAATTTTATATTAGGATTAGGATGAGTGTTATGAGGGACTATGATGAGCATTGGTTATAAGACCAAGTTTTATGTACCATGTGATGCCTTTGGAACAAGCATATCCAAATCAAGCCAAAAGGAAGAATAAAATGGAGCAAATCAAATGAAGAAATGGAAGATGAAGAAATGAAGAAGGAAGAATGAAGAATGAAGATCCCCATAACATTCATCATTTGTAATTGTAATTATTCTCTTATAATGTGGGTTGTATAAGGGTAGAGCTCGTCTACCCTCATTTCTTTGAATGCATGTACCCATCACCTTTTATTCTTTACTGATAGCTTTATAAATTGTTTGATGTTTTGTTTAGCTTATGCATTAGAAAAAGCATCTCTTTTCAGAGTTCGATTATGATTGGTGATTGTTGTATGGCTTGTATGTGATTAGGCTCCTAGGATAAAAAATAATTTTTCCACCCAAACTACAAACTCATAACTAAACCTCTAAAACAACTCATAACATCATATAAAAGCATATGCATTAAACCAAGATAATAAAATATTTAGCAACCCTTAGCTAGATTTTGCATATTTAATATCATGCATAATCATCTTATTTCACTCTTGTTAAGAGAGCACTTCCATCTTTGTCAGATAGTAAGGGCTTAATTTTTGAGAGCCTATGATGGAAGAATACATCCGTCCCTTTTGATTTGACCCATAGTCAACTTCTCATGCATTTAGGCATACAAAATTCCAAAACCTATGTCGAAATAAAGAGTACCAAATTAAATGAAATTTGATAAAAAAAATTGCATTAGATTTAAGTCATTATTCAAGTTTCTTAGGAAGTGGGTTTAAGGACTTAGTAATCTTGCAAAATATGACTTGCCTACATGGATTTAAAGTATGAGGAATTACTGCCACTGGGTGGTAATAAGTCCAATGGTTTACTCTCTCTCTTGTAGAAGTAAATATACCCACTTTTTAGGTAGGGCTTTTATACAAAGCTCCCTAGATTTGTTGTTTCCCTTTGCAGGCTATAAGCATAAATTCTCATCTCTTAGGCATTTCCACAATCTTCTATTGTGGAATTATAAGTCCTAGATTTCTAATAAAACTTCAAATCAAATAAATAAATTTCCTCAATTTTAAATATATAAAGCCCAACCATAGGATAAATTTGAGTGCTCACTAGGTTTTCTAGTATCATGAGCTCTCCCTACTCATCCCCTTTGGTTTTGATAATAACTCTCCCCTTTTGATCCATCACACTTAATTTTGTAAAACACAATCAATTTATTGATAGTCCTATCTTTGAATTCTTTGGAGACAATAATCACCACTTTTTAATGAGTATTCTTAAGGATTCTTTCTTAAGATGTAATTAACTATGGGGCTTGCCTATAGGAACTTTAGAATTCGGTCTAAATAAACCTTACTTTATTCATCCATATAAAGTAGGAGAAAAATCTCTGGTATGTTTGAAGACCCATCATGCCTTAAGAGTTCTTATTAAGTGATTAGGTCCATTGTAGGGTAGTGACTTCTATCTTTTGAGATAGTATATTATTTCTCAATATCATACCCAATCACCTCAATAAGTACACCCTCAGATCTGCATAGTTTTCCCCATATACAAATGAAACCAAAATAAACACCAGATTTTTCACTCTGGGAGAGGGTCTCTCCATCTAGTAGATTATTGTCTCCAAGCATCGATGGTGGACTTGCATTTTATGTGAGTCCAAGACTATCTTTTCTTCTCTTGGCACTTAGCTTATTTCATTCTTAAGCAAAGTTAGCCAACATCCTTTAGATTTTAGGACCTCACTCCGTGTAGGTCTTGAAACCCCCTTTTGAGCTCCCCAATAGGTAAAAAAAATTTATCAATGAAGGGAGAGATAATAAAAATCTAGAACCTTATTACCACTAGCTTGGTGAAGTGATGTTCATCATAAAATTTAAGAAAATAAATTCTTTCACAAAATGACCCTTTTTTTTTTTTTTGAAAATAGCCTTCATTCAACATACTCAAATTTGTTGAATGAAGATTCTATTTCAAATCATAACATAAAATTGAAACTCCACTCAACATATTTCACAGAGTGGAAGTTCTCTCTTTTCAAAATCAAGAAATCACATGCATGGCATCAAAACATATCATTGAAATCTATTTAACATACTTAAGATTTGTTAAATGAATTTCACCTCTATTTTGGAATCTTATTTGACATGCTACATTTGTCAAACAAAGAATTCTCCTCTCTTTCCAAAAAAAAGAGAAGAAGAGCACATCAAATGCATTTGATTCTCACTTAAACATATCAAAGTTGTTAAGTGAGAATCTCATTTTCATATGCATTTGATTCCCACTTAACATGTCAAGGTTTTTGAATGAGAATCTTATTTTCATGTCACATTTAATTACACTTAACATGTCAAGGTTGTTAAGTGAGAATCTTATTTTCATGTCACATTTGATTCACTTAACATATCAGTTTAAAGAACCTTATTTTCATGTCATATTTGATTACACTTAACATATCAAAGTTGTTAAGTTAGAATCTCACTTTCATATACATTTAATTCCCGCTTAACATATTAAAATTATTAAGTGAGAATCTCATTTCCATGATACATTTGACTTTCATTTAACATATAAAACTTGCTAAGTGACGGTATCATTTATATAAATCATATTTGATTACACTTAATATATCAAAGTTGTTAAGTGAGAATACTTTCATATATTTGATTCACAACATTAAATTGTGAGAATCTCATTTCATGACACATTTGACTTTCATAAATGTCAAATTGTTAAGTGAGAGTGTTATTTTCATAAATCATTTGATTCCACTTAACATATATTAAATTTGTTAAGTAATCTCACAAGATATTTTTCACTTAACACCAAATTTGTTAAGTGAGGATCTCATCTCACATTTGACCTCCACTTAACATATTAAATTTGTTAAGTGGGAGTCTTATTTTCAAAACATATATCAATCACATTTGGGCTTTTACTTTAACATACCAAATTTGTTAAGTGAGAGTCCCATTTTCAAAGAAAAGCAAAACATATATCAATCACATTTGGGCTTTCACTTAAGCATACAAAATTTGTTAAGTGAGAGTCCCATTTTCAATGAAAAGTAAAACATATATTAATCACACTTGGCTTTCACTTAACATACCAAATTTGTTAAGTGAGAGTCTCATTTTCAAAGAAAAGCAAAACATATATCAATCAAATTTGGCTTTCACTTAACATACCAAATTTGTTAAGTGAAAGCCCCATTTTTAAACATAAATCAAACACATGTTGTTGTACTTGATATATAAGATTTGTCAATTAAGAAGCCCCATTTTCAAATCAATATTTCACTCATCATAAGCAAAAGGTATTTCCAAAAAAAAAAAAATTCAAGCACACATGACTCTTCATAACATACTCAAATTTCTTTAGTTATTCTTTCAAATCATTAATATTTTAAACAAGATACAAAATATAAATATCTCCATGAAAATCTCTTTTAAGAAGCCAGCATTTTGAGGACCCACTACCCATTATGGGATGAGGTGGGTGAAAAAACCATCCGCATTGACATGCCCTCGATTTTGAATACCCTCATTGGAAAGAGTGGTTTCTCCTTTCTGATAGTTTATAGCCCATCCAAGTCTACCATTGCTCCGAGCTACTACCTCTTTGGTCACCCCAAGAAGGCTATCTTAGCTTTAGATAGTCTCCACTTTTGAGGTAGGTGTAATTCCCTCTCTTTGCCTTGTTTCTTTTCGCACTAAAATAAAAAAATTGAAAGATTAAGCGAGCACAAAAGAGCTTGAGAGGCTACATCCCATGTAGGAGGAGGGTTCTCCATTCACCTAATAAGTTCCACCCCTCTCGACCTCAAATGGAGCAAGGTAATAGGATTCTTTCACCTTCACCATTAGCATACTATGAGAAACCGGATAGAGAGCACAAGAGGCCCTTTGACGGACTTAAGAATGTCATATGGTTGGTTGGCAGAGCATACATATGCTTAGAGTTCGATACCTTGTTTATTTTGTGATCATTGATCCCTAAGAGTGTTAGGGGGCAGATTCATAGGGAGAGAGCTATGGAGGCTTGAGAATCTATTCAGCCTGATAGGAGAGAGCGACATAGGTATGCCAAGCAGTTTGCAGCCTTCGCTCTGATGTATTTTTTTGATCGTCCCCCCGTCATGCCCGATCATTCAGATAAGATTGTTCTTATTCTACCATGGTAGATCTCCCATTGAGGGGAAGTTGTTGTTCCTTTCCTCCTATCATCCACCATCACCCATCAACTCACACATCCACCACTCGCCAAATTGAAGCCCCCATCCAGGAGAGACCTTTTGGTGCGGCGGATCCACTCCATCCCACCTATTGAGGGGAGATCGAGTTCCCCTTCTTGACCCTTTACTTGTGTTTGAGAGTGGCGACCCACATCGTGGTGCACCACCACCACCACCTTGAGCGGTGGCGGCGATGGCGGGGAAGGTGATAGTTTTACAGTTCCCATGGAAGGGGATCTCCCTAGGGACACCACTCCACTGATGAGTAGTCATGAGCATATCTCTTTCAGTGAGCATGACCCTCCCAGAGCTAGCACTCTAGTGACAGGCAATGTTAGATGTATCTCCGTCAGTGAGCATAGTCCCTTCGATTAGCGGCATGTGTTTATCTTGCAGTTAGATACTCCTTAGATGACATTTTAACACAATACTTACCCGAAAAGAGGAAACTCTAAGATAGTGATCACATAGATTCAAAGAATGAGAGGGTAGCCTTTTTCCCGATGAGGATGGCCTTCTTGAGGATTCGACCAAGGTCCGCATGGCCGATACTAGGAGCTCCCTTCATAGAGATCAGCATAGTCAGGAAGGTGTTATAATTGAGGAAGATGATGTCATCCATTGAACCCAATACCTCCATCAGTAGCTTAAACATAAGGATGATCAGATCAATTGGATGGAGAAGAGGATGGAAGACTTGTTAGCAGCCCTCCAAGCACTTCAAAATTAGGCCTCAGTCCCACAGCATAACTCGAAGAGATAGATCATCCTGAGTCAGCACATATCCTGAATCAGCCCAAGAGCACTTCTCTAGTAGATCAGGAGAGTGGTAGCTTGCATAGGAAGGTGGTGGATAGCACCTCCATGCATGAGAAAGATATTAAAAATATTGTGGAACAACAGGTGAGGGATGTGTTGGCCCAAGCCCAAGGTGGTTCATCCATTCCAAAGAATAGATCCTACATGGAGGAATTTGATGTTGTCCAATATCGTAAGGGTTTTGTGCCTCCTTCTTTGAAAATCTTTGATGGCAGTGGGAACCCTCACCATCATCACTTCAAAGCTATATTACAACATCATAGCTGATGCTCTTCTTTTTTATTGTTAGTAGCTTAGCATGTTGCATTTGATTGGTATGTCGAACGCAATGTTGGTAAAGATATTTGTAGTTGGAACACCTCTTATTAAGAGGTTTTGGAGCTTAGCAAGGGTTCTTGTAGATGACCTCGTTGTGACCAAGAAAATTCAAATGAGTCCCTTGATTACATTCTGGTGGGCGGTATGAAATACGAACCATAGCTCTCCGAACAACACACCATTGAGATTCTACTCAAGAAGATCCATGACTCAGATCTTTCATGCTTAAGGGGTTTACAATCAAAACCTTGAGAAATTAATCAACAAGGCGATTGTCTACAAGGAAGTTAGGCGGTTTCTTTTCATGATCGGTCCAAACTCAAACCTCAATGATATTTGAGAAGAGAATAGGCGGTAGCAGTTGATGATAAGGGGAAGCGACTGGGGTCCAGTCAGGCCTCGAGCTCAGCAGTCTCCTCTACCACCTCCTTTACCACCACCTCGGTCATCATATCGGCCACCTCAGTTGCCACAGTGGCCTCCACCACTGCCTCCTTAGTAGTATCCTTATTAGCATCATCAACAACAGTATGCCTACCCGCCACCAGGTAGCTATTATTTACCTACTCTTATCGACAAATTGAATACTTTATTCATTCAAGAGGGAGGTAGTCAGGAAGATCTTTAAGAATCTCTTAAAGAAGATTACAGCCTAGGAGGTTGGAGGAAGTGGGCAAGAGTCATGATCCAAATTGCCTACCACCTGGACATGTCTTAGAAGATTGCCTTACCTTTAAGGACTGGCTTGAGCATAGTTACAAGTCAGATGTCATTGTTATCCCTAAGGAACATATACTAGAATAACCCTCTTGTTCTGTTAGGATAATCCTTGGGATATACATGATTTTCTTAAGACAGAGGAAGGTTGGGTT
The DNA here is from genome assembly GCA_021442155.1 of Cymbidium sinense. Taxonomy (NCBI): domain Eukaryota; kingdom Viridiplantae; phylum Streptophyta; class Magnoliopsida; order Asparagales; family Orchidaceae; genus Cymbidium; species Cymbidium sinense. Next base: position 87,235,410 of record CM038226.1, on the reverse strand, counting down.
ATCTCCCTATCCCGAACCTCCAAGAAAATCATTTCTAAAATCAGAAAGTTTCTCTTGTAGGTGCTTGAGGTGGCTCAAACCTCCACTCTAAAGAAGGTTTGCAACTTACTAAGGACAACCTGAAGAAGGTAGAAGCCCAGCAGCATCAGCGATAGCCTCCACCTGCTTAGGGTAGCATAGTAGTGCAACCACCAACCAAGTCCAGCACTCTTACCATAGTTGCAGCTATAGTTCCTCCAGCTAGCTCTTCTTTTTAGTATATTCTATCAATAGGGGAGCCAAATCCCTCACTTCACTTACTTTATTTATTCTATACCTTCATCCAAATCTTAAAAATCAATGATGCAAGTTGATTCCGATTACATCTATGTCATTTCTGATGATCTTCCTAAGTTTATTCGTTTAGATAACTCTTCAAGTCTAATCAGTAATAACTCTAGTTCTGATTATTACTCTTCTGATTTAGAAATGGATTTTTTATTCTTGAATCATTTGGGTTCACCCATTGAGATTGATTTGGAGTCATTTGACTCTGTTGATCCCTTAGGAGAAGCTGTAGGTGAACTTGATGAGTAGGTAGAACTTTCCACTAAACCATCTCACGAAGCCACTGAAGTCAACCTCCATAGTGGAAAAGTTCTACCTCCTAGGGTAGCACCTCAGGATAAGGGTAAACAAGTCATTAGCTCAAGTAATCAAGAAGCCTCTCCACATGATGCTCCACTTATGCTTATGCTTATGGAGGACCAGCCTAGAATTGAATACAATGTCCTCACTCACCTAATAAAATTGCCAAGTAAACTAAGCATATATGATGTCGTTGTCCTATCCAAAGAGATGAGGGAGTCATTGATCAAAGCCCTTCTTGATTCAGAAATATGCTTAGCTCAACTGATTGCTATTGGAGAGGAGGCATGTTATTCAAGTGAAACCCATAGAGTTACATTCACGGATGAAGACCTTCTTTTGGGGACAATAGAGCACAACTATCTCATCTACATCACAGTGGACATGGGAAGATTCAGACTTTCTAGGGTGTTAGTTGATCTAGGTGCATCAGTGAATATTATGAGTCTAAAAACCCTCGCCTACTTAATAATTGGCATCTCCAAACTCTGAGGAGATTGAATGATGTTGAGAGGATTCAATGAACAAGGAGAGAGGGTTTTAGGCTCTATAGTGGTGCCATTGGAGATAGATGACTGAAAGACAGAAGTCAAGTTCTACTTAATCAATTCAGACACATCTTTCACTCATTTTCTTGGTAGGCCTTGGATACATGAAAATAACATGGTTCCATCCTCTTTACATTAGTTCATCAAATTCTGAAGAGGTAGAATTGAGTATTATCTCAAAGGAGACTTGAAGCATTCTCAATTAGATAGGTCAAGATATATGAGGACATAGCCTACTATTTTCCTCCAAATCAAAAAGTCTATTCTCATGAACTTGGTGAAAGTTCAAAAATAAAAGAAAAACAAACAAAAGAAAAAGAAGAAAAAGAAAAAAAAAAGAAAGAAAAATGAAAAGAAAATGAAAATATAAGTGAGCGAGAATCAGACACCGAGGAAGAAGTAGAGCCATATATTAGATTCCACCATCTGTTCATTCCTCCATACAAATAGATGGTTAGGATGACTAGACCCTAACCAGGTAGAGGAAAAGGCAGATCTAGAGATAGTTCCAGAGGTGGAAGACCTCCTCCCTATTGGCCACCCAATAGAAGCTATGTTTCGACTCACAAGAATACCTTCGCTATCCACATACACTTAGAATCCATTTTGAAAGATGAGTCTCATGTGGTTAGCATGTCGACCAAACCCTCTTAGTGGGCCCCTTTGGAGATGACATTCGAGCCAGATAGTGATGAAGACCATGCCTCCAAGCAAAGCATGAATGTATCTGAATCACCATTATGTAGAGTAGTCAGACAGTAGTTGGGAACCTTAGCACTAACCTCACTTTCTTCCCAAAAAGTTGAAGGTTTAGTAGTTAAGGAGGCCCCCAAGTCATCCACAGATGTCAAGCCTAAGAGGTTTTTTTGGGTGCATCATCCTTAAGTCAAGAAGTCGATGTAGAACTTGAGGATGATTCATATAAAGATTTAATACAATTGCCTTTTGATTGGTATTCGCCTTATGTTCTTAACTTAACAAAGAAGGGATTAATATCACATACTTGGTCTAAACACATGTTAGATTACTTTAAGAGGTTATGAGATAACCAAAGTAGATATTCTTAATCAAGATCGGGACTAGGATTCGACACAGTGGGTCTAGTCGATGATGACAACCATTGCCTAGTCATCACCACTCATTTGGGATCTGATAGGTTTTGTTCAAATCATGCTAACTCTTATGAGGAGGTATGTTTAGAAACTTTAGATGATCCAAATGAGCTTGAAGTCAAAGAGGCACCGCTAGAGTTCGAAGAAGAGATCAGATCAACCATCGATGAACTTAAAGAGATCAACTTAGTAACTGAAGACAATCCATATCTGACATACATCAGCTCCTTATTGAATGAAGAAGAAACCAATGACTTAGTTAGGCTATTAGCTGAGTTTAAGGACTGCTTCACATGGAGAAATGATGAAATGCTTGATTTATCTCCTCACGTAGCAATCCACAAACTAGCAATTGAACCTAATGCTAACTCTATCAAGCAAGCTTCTAGACACATATGATTAGACATTGAACAACAGGTCACTTATAAAATCAATAAATTGATTGATGATAGCTTTATTAGAGAAGAAAAATATCCTACTTGGTTAGCTAGTGTTGTCCCAATTAAGAAAAATAATGGACAAATTTGCATATGCGTTAATTTTAGGGATCTAAGTAAGGCATGTCCTAAGGATGAATTTTTACTTCATATACAAGAATTAATGGTGGACATCGCCTCATTTTATGCAGTATTCTCCTTTATGGATAGGTCATCTGGCTCGAACCAAATCAAGATGGCCCCCGAGGATGAAAGAAACACTGCTTTTCGAACCCTGATCGAAATCTATTATTATAAGATCATGCCTTTTAGCCTTTAAAATGTCGATGCTACATATTAGCAGGCCATGACTCGAATCTTCAATGAACTCATTCATCATCAAGTTGAATGCTATGTTGATGATCTAGTAGTCAAAAGAAAAGAAAAGAAAGACCATATATTTGACTTTAGAGTAGTTTTTGAATGGTTAAGATAATTTAACTCAAAATGAACTCCGGTGTGCATTTGGAGTAGCTTCAGTGAAATTCCTTGGGTTTGTTGTCCGACAATGGGGAATAGAGATCTATCCAGAGAAGATTAAGGCTATCTTAGAAATGCCACCCCCTAAAAGTCTAACTCAACTTAGATCATTCCAAGGGCGACATATCTAAGATGATTTCATATCCAACCTTAGAAGATGCCAACCATTCTCGCACTGTCAAAAGGATGCCAAGTTAAGTGGGATGACAAGTGCCAACATGTTTTGAAGACATCAAGCACTACGCGATGTCGCCAGCCAACAGCCTATCTCGCAAGCCATTGATCCTCTACACCGCATTAGATGACTCCTTGGCACTTTGTTGGCTCAAACCAATGATGAAGGGAAAGAAAATGATTTTCACTACCTCAATCATCATCTAATTCTCAGAGGCAAACTACCCACCTAAAAAAGCACGCCTAGCTTTAATCTTTGCATCCCAAAACTATGGCACTACATACTTTCTCATAAGGTGAATCGAGTGATCAATCCACGTAATATCTCATGACACGACGCTTCGAATAGTTTGGCATTGGTCCATGATTTTATCACGCTTAACATCACATTCATACCTCTCGCGGTGAAAGGATGGCACTAGTAGATTTCTTAGCACCCACTTGATTCCGCCAGTGATAACCTCCCTGACGAATAAATCATTAACTTAGCGGACACTAGCATTCACCGTTGGGAGATGTATTTTGATGGTGTGGCTTTCTTTCAAAAAGGAGAAGAATTGTGATCTACACTTCTAGGAAATGCAGGCATAGGAATAGTTCTCCTAACTCTAAACCATGATGTGATGAGATTCTCATATCATCTATCCAATCCATGCACTAACAACAAAGTTGAATAAGAGGCTCTGTCTGGAGTTAGTCATTACATTATGCGTCCAGAGCATCAACATCTTTGAGGATTCTTAGTTTGTCATCAACCAAATCGTTAGGTCCTATAAAGTTCTAAAGCCTAAGCTCCATCATTACCATAAGTACACTATGTAGTTATTGGCCCAAATCCCAAAGGTTACCATCTACAAGATTCCTGAGAGAGAACAAGAAAGTGATGCATGTTGTTTTCCGGAAGATGAGTCCATTCCAATAAATATCCCTTGTTGAAGCTAAACTCATCGAGAGATTCCCTCTTAAAGGGGAAGATGTTGTTGCCAAAAAGGATGACGAGCTAGATTAGAGGTAACCATTTATGGATTATTTAAATATAGGAAAACTACCTCAAGAGAAATCACTAGCACACTAGGTGAAGCAGAGAGCCCTTTCCTATGCTCTTGTAGGTAGCACCTTATATCGGTAGTCTTTCTATCATATATGGTTATGTTGTCTGGACAAACGCAAAGCCCATAGGATAGTGACCGAGGTATACTCAGGTTTATGAGGAGTGCATCAATTTGGTCTGAAGATGAAATCCAAGATTAATAGACTAGGATAATACTGACCTTCGATAATCACAAACTACATGGACATAGTTAGGAGATGCCACCAATGTCAGGTACATGGTGTGGTCGTACATCAACCACCCAACATTTTACTTCCTACATTGGCCTCATGGCCATTTGATTATTGGGGTACCAATATAGTGGGTTCGATTGATCCACCTTCTTCCAAGGTTCATCGATTCATTCTAGCTACCGCTGACTACTTTTTCAAGTGGGTCGAGGCATTACCACTTAGAGAGGTCACAACTCATCATGTGCTTTGTTTTTCAGGAATCATATTATATATAGGTTCAGAGTGTCTCGATGAATTATATCTTATAATGGTACTGCATTCAAGAGCACTAAAATCAATAGCTTTTCTCAAAGACACAACACAGATTAGAGATATTATACCATTTATTATTCGAGGGCAAACGGTCTAGCAGAAGCATTCAACAAAACTATCATTCAAATATTAAAGAAGACACAATGATAACAAGCATGAAGTTAGTTGAAGCCTTGTGGGCTTACACCATACATAGAACTCCAACTCAATCTACCCCATTCTCCTTATGGGTCCAAGCCATTCTACCATTAGAAGTTGAATTAAGGATAGGTATGCAAAGATCACGAAACAAGTTGTGGTTGGAAGAGCTCGAAGGTTTGGAGGAGAGACGCCTCCTAGCATGCCAGAACCTCGAGTTATACAAAGCCAAAATGATTCAAGCTCACAACAAGTTGGTCTATCATAAAGCTTTTTGAAGTAGGAGAGCTTGCCTTAGTTTTTAGGATACCAATTGTTGCCCATCGAAAGATGGGATGCAAGTTTGAACCCACTTGGGAAGGCCCTTTTACCATAGAGAAGGCCTACCAAGGAGGATCTTATTAACTTATAAATTATAAGGGAGAGCGCCCGATGCTTCTAATTAATGAGATCTACTTAAATAAATACTATCCATAAATCTTATTTGAAAATAATCATCAATAAAACTTCTTTTCATATCAAATTCCATCTTGTGTTAGAAATATCTTTTGCTTGCAATCCATCATGAATGTTTATGGTGTAAGAGAACCCAAGGCATCCTATCCCTCATAACATAAAGAAAACTACAAATGATCCTTACTAGGTTAGGTGTAAGAGAATCAAAGAGGCATCAATTTCGACTAGTACAACTAAGTTATGTGTAAGAGAACCCAAAAAACATCATTTCGCCCTTGCGGTGCCATTTCATCCATTCTTCTGCGTGTTTAGGGCAGGTGTAAGAGAACTCAAGTAACATCCTATTCCTTCTTTCACAATATAAACAAACACACATCTTTTATCTTGAGCTTTTTTGATGTGGGAGCAAGCCCCCAGGGCACTCACTAATAAGCTGCTCTAGGTAGGGCCGATACGCTACCTTTTTAGAGTGTCACCCCAGTGGTCACTTGTATGGTGGATGTGAGTCCCCACACTTCCTTCCTGACTTGATCATTGCAAACCAACGAGCACCTTGTCAATTTGGTAGGCCTTACTGCGTAGCCAATAAGCTACCTCATGTTGACTTCGTACAAGAAGATGTAAGCCTATACGCTTTCTTCTTGAACTAGCCATCATGGACTAACTAGGTCGAGTATATTTGAGATTTAGGATAAGTCTCCCAGTGGCTCCTTTCCTCCTGACTACTTTAAGCTTGGGTTTAGTTCTTACACAAGACTCCTTGCTTAGTAGTCACCCTAGGTCGGATAGCCCCTGTCAAGCTGAAGATAGACTATCCCGACGATCAGTTCTACTTTAGAGAATGTAAGTCTACATGCCATTTCTCTAGGCTAATTATCGCACATGGATGGGCACCTTAGGTTGGTTGGTTATCTCCATGCTAAAGGTGACCCACTCAGTGGATACACCACTCTTGGTAGATGTGAGTCCCCGTGCTTTCTCCTTGATTTGGCCACCGTATACCTATAGGCTTTCCTTTATAGGATTTTGGATAATGCCCCCTGTGGCCCCATCCCCTATGGACAGTCTATTTGGATCACATCCTTATTGACCCCATTTAGACACTACCTTAGTTACTCTTAGGTTGGACAGTTCCCCTTTCATAGTAGCCACCCCTGTGATTGAAGAATTTATCTTGCAGATTCTTCCTTTGTCTAGTAAGTCTGAGATATGACTAGGACATGAGCTCCTTCAGCCCTTGCAAACTAACAGGTCCAACATAAACAAAATATATCTTCACTTGTGGATTAGGAATCAAGCCCCAGGGCCTTTCCCAAGCGCATCCTATCTTTAGGCTTAGCAAAACTCCCTATAAGAATTGCCTGACTACTTTGAGTTGAGATAAGTCCCCGAGTCGGCATACTCTCAGTAGTCACCCTTAGGTTAGGTTCAACTTGATGTGCCACCAACTAGTCACCTCGGCGGTCGTCTTTACATTGAAAGTATATTATGCATTCTTTCTAGCACGACCATCGCGCACTGATGAGTAGCCTTAGGTCAGGTTCAATTTGTTGCACAAGCAACCGATCGCCCTGGTGGTTCCTTGTGTAGGAGGATGTAAGTCCCTGAGCTTTCTTCCTAACTTGACCATTGCACATCGAAAGGCACCCCCTAGGTGGGTTAGCTCTACCCCTCGGCTAGTATACTATCCCTTTGGATTTGTAAATCTAAGACATGTTTATTTTGATATTAGCCCCTTCTTAGTGGATCCATCGCACACCGATGGGATCCATCAAATTAAAATAAATATAAATCAATCAAATGACATTATTCTGACTACTTTTGAACTGACATAAGTCTTTGAGTGGCATTCATTCAATAGTCTCCCTAGGTTGGGTTCGATTTGTTTCATCTAACAGATCACCCTAGCTGTTGTCCCTCACTTTTGGAGATATAAGTCTACTACATTTTCTCCCTAGCATAGACATTATACATTGAAAGGAAACCCCTTAGGTCGGATAGTTCTACCATGTGGCTAGTGGACTACCCCTGTGGATTGGTAAATCTGAGATAGGATAAGGCCGACATAGCCCCTTCTCAGTACGGTCCATCACAAACTAATAGGGTCCATCTCAAAATGTAAACTTAAAATAAACAATCAATCAACTTCTCCCTAGTGAGACATCAATCATCCCAACCTCCCTATTTGACTCAATTAAATCCAATTCAAACTTGCATTCCCCATCGAGTGAACCCTCAAAAAACAAATCTCATCAAATCCTTATCCCTAGTGGACAACCTGAACTTGCTTCCCTAGTGGAAGGTTCATGACATCTATCCCTAGTTGTTTATACATTCTAATCCCTAGTGGATACTCTACCCAAATCATATATTGCATTCGAATTCAAACCCCATATCCCAAGTGGATAACCCAAACCAGCTTCCCTAGTGGAAGGTTCATATGCTTGATCCCTTAATGGATCCCTTCTTCCTCACTTATGCCCTTGGCATGAATGGAGTTGCATTGCACTAAGATCTTGATTTCTTCTACATCTCGAGTTTCAAAGTAGCTCATTTTTGTTAGTATTTACGATCCTTTAAATGTTGTTGATTGTCTCGGCCAACACCAATACGTGCGCTGTGCCTTATCAGTCACACCACACTTATTGGGTGCCCTTTGTTGACCTCACTTTTTGAGTGAGCTCTCAACTTCCTTATCATAGATCTAGGACTCTTATAGACACTAAGAGTTCTTTAGTCGTAAGACACTTCTAGTGATTAGGTGAACACTTAACCTAACCTTAGAGACTTAGAAGAGTTAGCCATAAGGATATGTTGTGCCTTAAGAATTTAGGAAGACTTGCCTATCCTATAGCCCAAACCAAATCCTTGCTTCCTTCTACCAAATCAAATCTTAAATTTAAATCCAAATTCTAAAATTAAATCCAACTATCAAATGATTGAAACCCACGATCAAATTCAAACTCCAAATCCCTTCCTAAGCCCTTTGATTTTATCTTATGGACTTAACCTTAACTAAATTCAAATCAACCATAATTCAATTGATTTTCTCAATTATCAAATTCAATCTCAAATCAAATTCCAAATCATAAATCAATTCTAAACTCCAAATGATTGAAGCCCAAATCAAATAAAATTTATTTTAGCTCTTTAGCCAAATTCTTGAACTTGGCAAATGATAAATCAATTCAAAACTCATGGATTTCATCATGATTCAATCATTCCTACAATCATTTACCCAAATATAAATATAAATCATGATTATCAAACCAAATCCAAGCTAAACCAATTCAAACCCAAGTTAGCCCTTTTGACTTGAAATTTTCATATGAACTAAAACCCATTTGGCTCCAAACCAATTGCAATTGGATTTATATTTCAATCCTAAGCTCATGTGTGAATTCAACTAAACTTGAATCAAGCCATGATTAAGCCAATTGACCCATTTAGGCTCACTTAACCTAAAGTGACCTAAAAAGCCTTCTTGAACCAAGTTCAAATCCAACCAAATTGGATTGGACTAAGCCATCTAAACCTCACAACATAACCAACAACCACCCTAGGGTGATCAATTGCCTTAAATTGGGTCAAACCTAGCCTTTTACCAAGTCAACCCTTTAACTCATATGAACCCAAACTAGCCAAATTGCAACCTAAACCAAATTGATTGCAACAAATGGTTCAAGTTCATCCCAAATTGATTATTTAACTTGACCAAAGCCATGATTGAGCCCAATTTGATCAATTAATCAACTTGACCCAACTTAGTCCCAAATTGAGCTAAAGGGTCAAATTAGCCAAAATCCAAATTAATTTTAAATTAAATCAAACCAAAGCCTACAATCATTTGCAATTAGCCAATTATACTTGACTCAACACCTAATCTAACCCAATTTGGTCAAATTGGTCAAATTAGTCAACTTGACCCATTTGACCTATATGAACCAAAATGAGTCATAATCAAATACAAAGCAAATTGAATCAAACCAATGACACCAACCACTCCAATTGGTCATGTGAAGTTGACACGACACTTTATTTGACCCAATTTGACCAATTGGTCAACTTGACCCAACCTAACTCAATTTGACCTAAACAGGTCAAATCAAGCCAAATCAAACCAAACAAGCTTCAAACCACTTTAAATTTGGGCTAACCCACTTTTGACCCATTCCAAATTTGCCCAAATCAAACCCATAGCTAAATGACCATTTTTTCCTTGGGTTTAGGGCATCCCATGAGATAAGACACATGCATAATGGATCATTTCCTCCCCTTAGCCACTTGGCACCCAATCATAGGTCCACTTAGACACATAGGGTCATGGCTGATCTGACCCAAAGGTGGTTGGGTCAGCCATGACTCATGGGAGGTGAAATCACCTCCCCATCCCCATTGGAGCTTTTCAAACTGCCAAGCATAAGCACCACCTCCCATGACAGCCACCTTCATACCCTTACCCAACTAAACCGAGCCACATCATCCACCCAAGGACCTCCATAACCCTCTGAAATGGCCAATTGATCAAGAAAAATCCAAATCAGCCATGGTCATCTGATCCAAGGAATGAGGGGGTATACCCCCCTCATTCTCACTCAAACTCACACACTCACACTCACTCGATTCAACCCTAGCAGCCAAGGAGAGGAATCATAGAGCCATTTTCAAGGATTCATAAGCTCCCCAAAATCCCATTCTCAGTTTTACATAAATTGAAATAGGGGAGGCCACCTTCGATTCTCATTTGATTAAGCCTTCACCAAAGTGCAATTAACTTTGCACACACCTTCCTTGGGAGCTAAATGAGGGAGAACGAATCCTTTCCTAAGCTTTATGATGGCTGGAGGGTAGAGTTTGATCAATATCGATCACCTGTGTCCAGTGCCTTTGTCTTCCGAGTAAACTACACCAAATCAAAGATTGTACGGCTCAACAGAGCTTCATTTCTACTAAATGAAGCTTTCTCAATCATTGGAACCACCTATCATAAGCTCTGGTGAGGTATGCCATCATTGAATTAAAATAGTTTGGTCTTTTGTAAAAGAATTTCTATGTCATGCATTTCCACCATTAGATTTTGCGTGCTCAAGGTGTGGGATCATTTTCATCTCCATCCAAGTTCGGGTGAGCTCAGATTGAGCGATAATTGGTGGATAATAGCCATTGTTCATCACTCGGGAGGAGATAGATCACGGACCGTCCATTCTGCGTGATTGAAATGGACGGTCCTGATCTGATCATGCGTAGAGCCTCGGATTAATCCTTCAAAATGGAGGGTTTAATCGTGGTCATTCGATCTTAGATTGGATGGTCCATGGAGTTACTGCATGAACTACCATCAGAGTTAGCACTTAAATATGATAACTTAAATAGCGAATCCTATCACACCACGTGGAAAGTGCGCCGCATCAGCCACCATGTGGCCCAATGGTATTAAGGCTCTAAATATGCTTAATTAATTTATTTTTTAATCCTGAAACTTCCTAAATTCATAACTAATTCTAAAAAAATCCAAAAAAAAAATATAAACTTAGGCTCATTTTAAAGATATTTCATAGTATAATCCAGGAAAGTTATCATTAATTGATTTTGAGCAGTGGTTTTAGCTTAATCAAGGTTTAATTAGAAATATAACTAGCCTAATTACTCCTTAATGAACCTTCCAATTAATCTAAATTTTTTTTGTGTATGTTTAGGGGGATAACCTCTGCCACCCCTACTTTTTGGGATTTTATTGATAGTTTAATTAGAGGAATCAATTGATCAAATCTTAATCACTTTCTTAACTTAATTAGTGACAATTAAGTAAATGAATAGTAAATTAATCAATCAATTAAGCTCATTAACCTCTATTAATGGTGATTAAGTCTAAGGAAATTGATTGGGACTCCCTCTTCCAATCTTTTCTTTAAGCTTTCTCCAATCCCTTAAATAATAAATTAATTAACACCCCTTAATTAATTAACTAACAAGATTAATTAAAAATCCAAATCATTCATGAACCTTAATTAACTAATTGAGAGGATTTAGGGATTGGGATTTAGGCTCTCTTCTTTGTCTCTTTCTCTAAGTCCATCTCATTTTGATTGGTTAAGGTTAATTAAGACTTAATTATCTAATTAATGAACTTAATTAATTCAATTGAATCTATTTCTTGACTTTAATATTAGGTAGCTCTTTGGGTGTCCAATGACCTAAAGTGAGAGATGATGTAATTATGGTTAGCTCGTATGTGTGAGAAAACCATAAAAGTAATTAAGTGAGATCCTTTAAGCCTAATTAACTATTAATTATGAGCCAATTGCATTAGGCCCCTTTCATTTCTTAGGAGCATTGCAAATTTACTTTTCATGTGGTTGCATATCATATTTGCTCATTATTAATTAGTTAATTAACTTAAGGTGATGTAGGTAAGGGTTAATTAATCCACTTAATTCATACCTTAACCCAGTTAAAACATAATTCCCAACTTAATTACTTCCTTGTTAAACTAAAATTAACTCACACATAGGGAATGGGATTAGGACTAACAAACCTCTTTCACATTTCCTAAATCAAGTCAACTCAAATTGAAATAACTTTAAAGAACTTTGGTTAAGTTTAAGTAGCTTTATTTAGTATGATTGTCATTAGGAATTAATTGGGATGAGTGAAATCCTTTATTCCTTTCCAATCATGCTAAATATTGCTTTCCATGTATAATCATGCATTCATTTCTTTTAAAATCAACTAAATGAAATGGTTTCTTTCATGTCAAATTGTATGTGTTGATTCAAATTAAAAATAGGTGTGGCTATTATTGCAATTAAATCAAAATTATTTTCAAAAGCCCGTAAATCAATTATAATAAATTGAGTGATCTTAATTACAAATATCTATAAGTTTGCATGTGTTGGTAATATAAGATATGCAATATGAAGCACTTAACCAATTCCTATGCATCTCCATGTTAAGACTTAGGAAGAATTTCATATCACATATGTAAATCATATAATCAAACCAAATATGACTTCTTGTATGACTTCTCATTCTTGTGATTTTTTTTTGTACATTCACCTATATTTGAGAAAAGTGATATATTAGTCTGGACATCCTAAGGCTACGAGGCCTTAGGTAGCCCCAAGTAGATCTTGTACCTTACACCCCTAATGCAGAATAATGATGATGTACTCACTTAAAAATCTTATACATATATATTTATGATGTGACCGATGACTAAGAATCATAATTAAATAAATCAAATACAACTTTTGCATGAGTTTTTTTCCTATCATTGTAGTTGTTTATACATCTATATGTATCTAAGAAAAGTGGTATATTAGTCTATACACCCCGAGACTGCAAGGCTTTAACTATCCCTAAGTAGGTCTTGTATCTTATGCCCGTGGTATAGAAAAATGGTGTCGTACTCACTTAAAATTTTTATACATGTAAATGTGTACTTAGCTAATGGATGAAAAATCTCTCTTTTCCATAAAAAAGATATGCATTCATGATTTAATCAAATGAAGTATTAAAATTTCAAACATACTTCTTTGCATGCATCATTTAAGTGTGCTAAGACATACATTGTATGTATAAGTATGCTTAGGATTTAATCATATGCATGATATACATGATGGAGAGAAATGAATAAATATGTATTATGTGATAGTAATTCATTCAAATTAAGCTAAAAATGCCTTTCTTATTGAATGAGTTTGCTTAAAATAAGCCTAAAATTAGTACTAATTAAAACATATAATAAGCCATTTACAAAAAAAAAAATTGATTAATTAACCTGCTTTAGATGTAACTTAAGGTAGGGATGAAAAAGAGATTCCCTCTATTTCTTCTCTTTATATTACTTAGTTGTTAAGTGAAGGCCATATGCAAAAAAAACACTAAGTAAAATTTTTAAATCAATTAAATCACGTAAAGAGAAATCAACCCCTTTATAGATTAAGCCCCCACACTTAGCAAATTATAGCTCCAAAGCCTAGTTACATACCACACAAGCTTTAATTTACACACATTAGATTAAGTCATCATTTCTAGCTTTATGTTAGGGCAGTGTATGGTTTGATGTATGCTTACTTTATGATGTATTATTATAGACTGGATGTTTGAGTGTATGTACATAGTCTGTATGTTAGGCCGATATTAGCCTAATCATGCTTTTTATAGGGAGTTGTGCTTAAGGGGACGTTAAATTATATATATATATATATATACTTTTGTTGTGCAGGTTGCTTAGCCCCTAAGCATAATTCAAGTTAGGAAAGGTGGGGTTGGCTACCCATGTGTGGGGTGCTAAGTCTAAATTATTCATATAAGTATTTGGGTTGTATGGTGTGTTAACTAACATTTATTTTGCAAGTGTAGCTAGATTTACTTTCCTTCTTTTAATGTAATTTTGTAGTAGGATTAGGATGTGTGTTGTGGGGGAATAGGATGAGCATTGGTTTTAATAAGCCTTATGTAAAATTATTGACCTCATTTTGAGAATGAGCTCTCAATACCAACATCTTAGGCTTAGGATTCCTCTTAGAGTTTAAGAGCGCCTTAGTCTTAAGACACAACTAGTGATTAGGTGGACACTCTCACCTAGCCCAAGAAGACTTAGAAGAGTTAGCTATAGGAATAGGTCATGCCTTAGGGGTGTTAGGAAAATTTCCTACCCTGTAGCTTAAACCATTCCTCACTTTCCTTCTTTCAAGTCAAACTCCAAATCAATTCTATTTGATTTTCTCAAACTCAAATCAATTCCATGATTCAAATCCATGATTGAGATCCATAATTGAATTCTATGATTGAAACCTATGATCAAAATCCATCAAAAATTCCTTTGTTCAAATTTCGTAAGTCCTTAACCCTTTCTTAAGGACTTAGCCAAAAGCATGATTCAAACTTACTCAAATCTTTGAGATTTTCTCTTGATCCATTTATATTCTCATTTATATCTCATATATAAATGAAATATAAATTCAAACCCATCAAATCAAATTCAAAATTCCAAATCAATTCATGAAAATTTCCTCAAGTCCCTTTAATTTTCCATTAAAGGACTTAGCCAAAATCAACTCTAAACTTTGTTCAAATCAATTCAAACCCATGGGATTTTCTCAAAACATATTTATGTCTTCATTTATATTCTCTTATATAAATGAAATATAAATATAACTTAATAAAATCAAACCCTCAAATTAAATTCCAAATTTATAATCCTTGAAATTCCCTTAAATCCCTTAATTTTCCATTAATGGAGTTAACCTAAACTTTGATCAAATCTTTTCAAACTCATGGGATTTTCTCAAAACTTATTTATATTCTCATTTATATTATTATATATAAATGAAATATAAATATACATCAATCAAATCCAATTCAAAAATTAAATTTCAAATTAAAAATTTCTTTAAATCCTTTAAATTCCCTTTAATGGATTAAACCTGAATCATGATTAAAACACTTCAAATTCTTGAAATTTTCTAACGATCAATTTATATTATCATTTATATTCACATATATAAATGAATTATAAATTCAAACAATCAAAACTAACTCCAAAAATCAAACTCAAATCAAATCAAAATCAAATCTAAGCCTTTCAAGTCAAAACCTTGAACTTAATCAAATCACTTTCAAATCAAGCCAAATTCTTGATTTTCTCTCATGGTTCAATCAATCCTACAATTATGAGCTCATATATAATTCGAAATCTCAATCACTCAATCAAAATCTAATTCAAAAATCAAACCCAAGCCTCCTTCATATTCTTTCTTTGAATATGAAATTTCCAATTGGATCAAAATCCATTTGACTTCAAACCTCTTGTAAATGGATTTGTATTTCAATCATAAGTATATATACAATATTAATCAACTTCAAATCAAGCTTTGACCATGCCATTTGACCCACTTAGGCTCACTTGACCCAAAGTGACCAAAAGTACCCTTATGAGCCATCTTTTGATCCTAACCAAATTGGATTGAACCAAACTCATATATCCATCTCATCATGATCAACAATCATCATGGGATGATCAGTCAATCAAATTGGGTCAAACCAAGTCAAACCTAAGGGTTGACCAAGTCAACACTTAAAATAAAATAAAACCTAACATAGCTGAAATCCACTATAGGCCAAATTGATTGAAACCAATGAGTCATGTCCATTCCAAATCACTTGTGAAACTTGACCAAATCCTCAATTGGCTACCTGGACCTAACCTAGCCCAATTGACCTTAGACCCAACATGACCTAAAGAGGTCATATTGAGCCAAAATTGAACTTAACTCAAATTGATTGGAAACAAAGATACCAATCCACTCCACATGACTAACCAAACCTAAATCTACCTCATACCCAAATCAACTCACCCATTTGACCTAAATGAGTCATATGAGCCAAAACCAAATACATACCAAATTGAATTGAACTAAATCCACCAAATCATTTCAAATGGTCATATGAACATGACTCAATCCTTGGTTTGACCCAATTTGACCAATTGGTCAACTTGACCCAAGTTGACCCATTTTACCTAAATGGGTCAACATGAGCCAAACCCTATCAAATGGATTTCAAATCCAATGAAACTTGGCCAAACCTATATTCTCAACATACCAAACATACCCAAAGTAAAAAAAAATTAGCAAAATGACCATTTTACCCCTTGTCCATAGAATGAATTTTGGCCTTGCCCATGAGTATTTTGGTCATATCCTCTTCACAATCACTTGAGGCTTCCCTAAAAGCTCAAGGGGACCTAGTGATGAGTGGTGCACCTAACCCAATGGGTTTGGGTTAGGCCATTTGACCGATAGACCAAACCCGACCATATATCCTAAAATTCAATTTTCAAACTCCCTCCTAAGCTCAATTTGATGCACATGGGATGTTGGCATTCCACTCAAAGGATCAAACTGACCATGTGCAATGATATAACAGCCTTAACAACCCTCCAAATTTGGTCAATTAGACTAAAATGGCAATTAATGGGTCAGTCGTCCGATTGCCATAGGGGGAGATATACTCCCCCTAATTCAATAAAAATTTACTTGACTCACACTCGATTGGAGCCTTGGAACCCTTAGCAATCAACAGAGATCTTTCCAAAGGTCCCTAGAAAGGATTTGAATTCCCCATTCTTCAGTTTTGCATAGTGAAAAATAGGGGAGCTCAATCCAATAGCTAATTTCCTCCACGCTTGATCTCCTTCCAATTCCTCTTGCACACTTGATCTAGGACCTAACTCAAATTGTACTAAGCTTTCTCTGAAGTTTTAGAGGCAAGGAATAGCTCAATTCAATCAAAGCCATAAGGATCTTGAAGAGGTGTTGGTCAATCCATCAATCCACTCAACCCCAAGGCCTAGCAACTTTAATAGGGCTTCATCTCCACCAGACGGAGCTACCTCATCGATCTCGATCGCTAGTGAGGTATGTGATTTTCTGACCACTTAGATTAGGAGGTGTTGGTCCTTTGTGAAAGAAAATTTCATTGTATGACAAATCAACTATTGGATAGGTTGGCAATTATGCCTAGATGGTGTGGGTTGAGTCTTGTATGATTACATGTTAGATTGGGCTTGAATCTCGATCATGACGGTCATTAACTCGGAAAGAACTGCTCATCAACCACCCATCTGCGCATTTTAGATGGATGGCTGAGATTATTTGGCACGTTTTATAAATCCTTTATCCATTTTAAACTGCGAGTAAATCCTTAGTCATCTGATCTTTGATCGGACGGCTAAGGATATTACCGCGTGCCCCACCACTGCCTTTGTGAGGTGACAACATAAGTTGTCCCCTCATGGTGCGAGGCGTGTAAAGCATGCTGACCGCTATCGCCACTCATCACTCTGTGAGCTGATAATAAGCAGGGATTAGTTAGGGGTTTTAATTAATTCCTAATTAATTCAAAAAACTTCAAAAAATTTATAACTCCTTCAATAAAATTCAGAAAAAATGAAAGAAAAAATGCTATGAACTGATAATTTCATCTAAAATATTTTAAAAATGATTTTAATGGATTTTGAATTACCTTTTCTCTGAATTTATGTTTCTTTAGGAATTTTAATTAGCTAATTATTCTTTAATTAGGTCACCAATTAATCTCAAATTTCTAGGGTTCATTTTAGGGGATGACCTCTACCTCCTCTAATTTTCTTGAGATTTATTGAAGGCTTAATTGGGTAAATTTCTTGCTCATTCTCTAATTACCCCTTTCATGTAATTAAGTTTAATTAAGATGTGATTAATGGATTTACCCTTTAATTAAGTTTGATTAAGGTATGTTCTAGTGAGTAGGGGTTTTATGGAATAATTTTGGGGATTTCCCCTAAGCTATTCCCTAAACCCCCCTGTTTCTCTCCTTAATCCCCTCTTAATTAAGGGTTAACTCATTAATCATCCGTTTAAATAATTTTCAAAAATTCTAAAAAGTTGCATATATTAATTAATCTATCTTGGGTAGATTCTTAGGTGTTTAATAGCCTAATTCTAATTAAGAAAATTAAAGCTCCTTTCATAAGTATGAAAGGGTATTTTAAAAGTACTTAAACTAAACACCTTAGCTTAAATAACTTTTAATTCTGAACCAAATTGCATTAGGCCTTTTCCTTATTATGTGCATTGCAAACTTAAATACCTTGTGGGTTTTATGTCATCTCATTGGCTCATAATTACTTAGTTAATTCTTCTAAGGTGGTCTAGGTAAGGGTTAATTAAGCTACTTAATTCATACTCTAACCTAATCAACACTTAAAAATAGATTTAATTATCAAAAAATTAAACAAAAATACAAAACACATGTGGGAATGAGTTAGGAATAACAAACTCATCTCAACTTTTCAAAATTAAATCAAACTTCAAAGTAAACAAATATCATTTTAAAATTCACTTTGATTTATTCTAAATTTTCTTGTCCTTTAATAATATCTTTAGTATTTAAGTAAAGTGAGTTTGTTTACATGCTTTCATTGCTTTAGATTTTTTCCAACATGTTAAGTTGTTTGTCTTGTGATTCATGCATTCATAATTTCTTGTTTCAAATTTTTTAAAAAAATTATTTAGTTTATGTCAAATGTGCATATGTTGTCTAAAGTAAAATATAAGTAGCTATTATCACTATTAAATCCAAAGTATTTTCAAAACTTATAAATGAAGCATAAAATTTGAAAGTATGCTATTCTTATACTTTAATTATAAGCTTGCATGTCATGGATTATAAAGTAATGTTTAGTGTAGCCTTTCCTTTCTTTCTTATGTTAGCCTAGTTTTTAATAGGAGTTGGTAAGATATATCATTTGAAAAGAACCCAATACTTACTTAATCTCATACCCTATTCATATCTATGCTACCATCTAAGAAAGGTTACCTGCACTTGCATGAATACATTGTATAAACAAAAATGAAACTATTAAACAACTTTTGCATATTCCTTCTCCATTTTATTTCTTTTATATGCATGTTTGTACTTAAGGAAAGTGATTTATTAGTCTGGACAATCCCGAGGTTGCGAGGCTTTAAGTAGCCTTAAGTAGGTCTTCTACCTTACACTTATGGTTAACAATGGCGTTGTACTCACTTATGCATTTCTTACTCTCATGTATGCATGTGAAATTTTGGATATGGAAAATACTTTCTACTTAAGAAAAATCATGCATATTCAACTTCAAAATTTTCTTAAATGGATTACTTAGCATGCATCATAACGTGTATTAACTATTCTCATTTGCATGTATAGATATGCTTAAGGTCCATCCATATGCATGTTATATATGTTGGGAAACAAATTAAGTAATGTGTGTTATGTGAATCTTGATTCATTTTATTTAATCTTAAAATGTCTTTCTTTTTGAATAGGTTTATTTAGGATTTATCTAAACTTAGGATTGATAAAAGATGCAATCAAAATATTCACCTAAATGAAATTAAAATGTAAACTTACCTCAGAAATTACTTAAGGATTAGGGAAGGAAAGAGAAGTTCTCTTCTCTTTTCCTATCTTTAAAACTTAGTAATTAATTGTAGGTTTCACTCAAACCAAATCAAAACATGAAATAAAAGTAACCCAAAACACTTAAACAACTTAAATGAAACCCTCCTCTAAGTTGAACATGTTCTTCACACTTAGAAAACTTGAACCTAAAGTCCTAAGCTAAGCATACCACATAAACCTTCAAAGCACACACATTAGCCTAAGTCCCCACTTCTAGCCTTAGGTTAGGTCGGTGCATGGTTTGATATTTTATTTTGTTTTGTGATATATTTTTTAGACTGAATGGTAAAGTGTATGCTCATAGAATGACTGGCAGGACGTGCTTAGTCTAACTATTCTTTTCTGCAAGGGATTGTGCTTAAGGGGCGCTATCATAAATAAAAATATAAATGCTTCTTGTTTGTAGGTGTTTATACCCCTTTGCATAATCCATAGGCCAGGAGGACTTAGTCACCCATGTGTGGGGTGATAAGTCCAATATATATGCTTGGGACTTGTGTGGTGTGATTTAACTAACCCATTTTTGCAGGTGTTAGCTAGATTTCCCTTTTATTTTTCATGTAAAAATTTGTATATTTATGATTTTGGAATGATTTGTTATGGGGATTAGGATGAGCATTGGTCATAAGATCGTATCTTATGCACCATGTGAAGCCTTGGAGCACCCACCTTCCAACCATTCAAAGGAGTAACCAAAGAAGAAAAGATGAAAAGAAAAGAAGAAAGAAGAATAAAGCTTGAAGACTCTCATAACACTGAATTCCTTTTCTTAAATTATAATTTAATTCATTTATAATCCGTGTTGTATAAGGGTTGAGCTCGGCTACCCACATTTGATATTTTTGGGTTTATGCGGTGAAGCCCGACCACAAAAAACCATTTATTCTTTTTGCGAGTAGCTTTATAAATTGTTTGGTGATTTGTTTAGCTTTAGCATTAAGTGGCATGTTTTTCCTTGTTTCTTCCTTGCTTTATGTATGGCATGGATGTGGATTAGGCTCTTTAGGAAAAAAATAAATCTTTTACCCAACTTAACAATTCAAATTCAAATTAAATAACTCATAACCTCACCTAAAGCTTAGGATTAAAATCAAGATAAAGAAATTAGCAACCCCTTAACTAGATAAGCATTTCTTTATAATATCATGCACAAATGCATCTTATTTCACTCTTTATAGGAGGGCTTCCACCTTTGCCAGAGAACCTAGCTTGACCTTTGAGGGCCGTGGTGGAAACTCACCTCCTACCTCCTCGCTAATTTTGGCTAATAATCTGATTTCTCATAAAAATAAAAATAAAATGAAATTTGAAATGCATTAGATTTAGGTCATTTGAATCGTGCCCTTTATATGATCTAGTCTCTTCAAGGAGTGAGTTTAAGGACTTAGTCTCTTTCTAAATAAAAATAGCCTAGCTATCTTGCATATGCATAAAGACTTGCCTACGTGTATTTAAAATTATAAGAGGAGTTAGTTAATGGCCACCCCAAGTTGGTTGTAAGTCCAAGCAGTTGGGTGGTTTGTCCTCTCTTGTGGGCACAAACTAATTATCCATTTTCGCCTTAGATTTAGGTTGTGCTTTTGGCCCTCACTGAAGCTTCCTAGATTTACGTTCTGAGGTTACTTTTTCTCTTTGCGGGCCATAAGCATAATTCCTAACCTCTTAGGCATTTCTATAATCTTATGTTAAGGAATCTTAAGTCCTAAATTTCTAATGAAAAATATAACTCAAACAAACTAAATCAATTTTGAAAATGTAAAGCTCAACTATATGATAGTTTGAGATGCTCGCTAGATTTTCTAGCAGCACAGGCATCTCCTACTTGTTTCCCATTTTGGCTTCGATAATAACTCCCTCTTTTGATCAATCTCATTTTGATCTTTAAATATAAACCAATCAATTGATAGTTCTTCCATATTAAAATCTTTAAAGATAATGATCATTTACTTTAATCGAGAGTTTTCCTGAGGGATCCCATCCCTAGATGTAATTAACTATGGGGCTTGCCCTCAGGGAACTTAACAAACCCGATTTAAAATAAACCCCGCTTTACTTTTGATGTAAAGTAGGGGAAAATCTATCGCATATAACCATCGTTCTTAGGAGTCCTTATTGAGGTGGTTGGTTCCATTAAAGAGTAGTGACTTATGTCTTTTGAGATAGCACACTATACCTTGATGACATATCCGATAACCTGAATAAGTACATCTATGGATCTACATGGCATCTTACCAAGATGAATTTTTGTAAGGTTTCCTCTTTCTTTTCTCCCCACAGATTTGAAAGGCGACTCCCATATAGAAATTATTAATCAACAATCATGTGATGCCTTTGGAGCAAGCACATCCAAATTAAACCAAAAGGAAGAAAGAAATGGAGCAAATCAAATGAAGAAATGGAAGATGAAGAAATGAAGAAGAAAGAGTGAAGAATGAAGATCCTCATAACATTCATCATTTGTAATTACAATTATTCTCTTGTAATCTGGGTTGTATAATGGTAGAGCTCGGCTACCCACATTTCTTTTCGGGATGTACGACAGTACTCAACCACATCATCCTTTTATTCTTTTATTATAACTTTATAAGATTGTTTAATATTTTGTTTAGCTTCTGCATTAGAAAAGCATGCATTTTCATAGTTTATTTATGATTGGTGGTATGGCATGGATGCGATTAGGCTCCTAGGATAAAAATTAATTTTTCTACCCAAACTAAAAACTCATAACTAAACCTCTAAAATAACTCATAACATCATATAAAAGCCTAGGCATTAAACCAAGATAATAAAATATTTAGCAACCCCTTAGCTAGTTGTTGTATGTTTAGTATCATGCATAATCATCTTATTTCCCTCTTGTTAAGAGAGGGCTTCCATCTTTGCTAGATAATAAGGGCTTAACATTTGAGAGCCTATGATGAAAGAACACCTCTTTCCCTTTTGATGTGGCCCATAATCAACTTCTCATGCATTTAGGAAAACAAAATCTCATAGTCTGTGTCAAAATAAAGAGTCCTAAATTAAATAAAATTTGATAAAAATTTACATTAGATTGAAGTCATAATTCATACCCCTCATGCTCTAGTCTCTTAGAGAGTGGGTTTAAGAACTTGGTTTCTTTTCTAAATAATAATACCCTAGCCATCTTGCAAAAGTATATGACCTGCCTACATGGATTTAAAGCATTGGAGGAGTTAGTTGCCACTCTAGTTAAGTACAAGCAGGTGATTTACTCTCTCTTGTGGAGGTAAACCATATATCCACTTTCGCCTTACATTTAGGTCATGCTTTGGCCCTTGCCAAATAACCCTAGATTTAGAATTTGAGGTTGTTATTTCTCTTTATGGGCTACAAGCATAAATCTTTACCTCTTAAGCATTTCTACAATCTTGTATTATGGAATTATAAGTCCTAGATTTCTAATAAAATTGTAAATCAAATAAATAAATCTCCTCAATTTCAAATATATAAAGCCCAACCATAGGATAGATTCGAGTGCTCACAAGGTTTCCTAGTATCATGAGTACTCCCTATTCATCTCCTTTGGTTTCGATAATAACTCTCCTCTTTTAATCCATCCTACTTGATCTTCTAAAACACAATCAATTTATTGATAGTCCTATCTTTGAATTCTTTGGAGACAATAATTGCCTACTTTAATCGAAAGTATTCTTAAGAGATTTATTTTTCTTAAGATGTAATTAACTATAGGGGCTTGCCCTAATTAGGTACTTTAGAACTTGGTCTAATTAAACCCTACTTTATTCATCCATGTAAAATAGGGGGAAATCTCTGTATATTCGAAGACCCATCATGCCTTAAGAGTCCTCATTAGGAGATTAGGTCCATTGTAGGGTAGTGACTTCTATCTTTTGGGATAGCACAATATTCATCAATGTCATATCCGATCACCTGAATAAGTACACCCTCAGATCTACATGGTGTCCCCCCCCATATACAAATGAAAAATAAACACCACAATGTTCAATAAACTAAAAAGAGCTAATGAAATTATATTAGCTCACATGTGTGAGAAAACCATAAAAATAATTAAGTGAGTACCTTAAGCTTAATTAATTAATGATTATGAGCTAATTGCATTAGGACCCTTTCATTTCATAGGAGCATTGTTATTTACTTTTCAAATCATTTGCATATTATATTAGCTCATGATTATTTAATCAATTACCTTAAGATTACATAGGTAAGGGTTAATTAATTGATTTAATCTTTGCTTAACTTAACCAATTCATAAAATCACCTAAGTGCTTTTCATTAAATCAAATTAATTCACATATGGGGAATGGGATTAGAATTAGAAAATCTTTCTCACATTTCTTAAATCAAATCAAACATAAAATTAAAAGTGACTTTAAGAAACTTTGGTTTATCTTAATTAAGCTTATTCAATGTGATTGTCCTTAGGAATTAGTTGGATTGAATGAAATTACTTGCTTGTGTTTCTTTATTTCTTTCTAATCATATTAAGATATTGTATGCCACTTGTATACATGCATTCATTTCTTTTAAAAATTAATTAAAATAAATGGTTTCTTTTATGTCAAATGTGCATGTGTTGATTTAATTAAAAATATGTGTGGATATTATCACTATTAAATCTCAAATATATTTTCAAAAGCTTATTAATGAATAATAATATAAGTTGTGACATTAGCTATACATATATAGGAGGTTCATGTGAATATAAACTAAGTATTTGAAGTGAAGTTCCTTTCTTTCATTCATATGCTAATTTGCATAAGTACAAATGTTAGTGGGTATATTAGTCTGGACATTCCGGGGGTGCACGACTTTTAGTAGCCCCGAGAAAGTTCCTACCTCACTCCCCTAGTGCAAAATAATAGTGACGTACCCATTTGATTTCATTCTTATGCATCTTGACATTAGAATTTAAATAAAGCTTTAATTCATTCACAAACATAAATCAATTAAATTAAATATAATTTTTGCATGATTTTCATTCTTATAGTTATTTGTACACTCATATGTATTTAAGAATAGTGGGTATAACTAGTTTGGACACCGAGGGACACACGACTTTAAGTAGCCTCAAGGAAGTTCCTACTTCGTTCTTCTGATCAAACAATGGTGAAGTACTTGCTTAGAACTTTCATACATTTGAATGTATATGTAGCTAATAAATGAGAATCCTCTTTTTTTATGTGAAACTCATTTATGTATCCTTCATTTAAGTGTGCCAAAAACATATTGCTTGTATAGATATGTTTATGACTTAATCATATGCTTGTTATATATGATGAAAAAAATGAATGGATATGTGTCATGTGATAGTAATTCATCTCAATTAATCTTAAGATTCCTTTCTTATTGAATAAGATTATTTAAAGTGAACCTAAACCTAGGACTAATTAAAATATCTAATAAGCCATTCACTAAAGAGAATTGATTAATTAAATTGCTTTAGATGTGGCTTATGGTAGGGATAAAGGAGGGTGATCCTCTATTTTCTTCTCTTTATAACACTTAGCTGTTAAGTGTAAACCAAGTGAAACAAAACAAAATAGTAAGTAAAACTTACAAATCCATTAAGCCACTTAAAGTGAAATTATCCTTTATAATTAAATTCTTTCTCACTTAGAAAAGTATAACAAAGCCTAGTTAAGGCATGCCACACAAGCCTTAATACACATACCTTGGATTAAGAAACCACTTTATTGACCTCATTTTTAAAATGAGTTCTCAACCCCTCCATCTTAGACATAGGACTTCTCTTAGACTTTAAGAGATCCTTAGTCCTAAGACACATCTAGTGAAGTCAAATGAACCAAATCCAAATCTAAACCAAATTAAATCAAGCCAAAGCCACCAAAACATTTCAAATGGTCATATGAACTTGACTCAACCCTTAGTTTGACCCAATTGGATCACCTGGTCAACTTGACTTAAGTTGACCCATTTTGACCTAAATGGGTCAACATGAGCCAAATCACATCAAACCAACTCCAAATTCAATGAAACTTGGCCAAACCTATTTTCTCAACATTCCAAACATAACCAAATTCAAAAATTAGCCAAATGACCATTTTACCCCTAGGCCATAGAGTAAATTTTGGCCAATTCCACTTGAAATTTAGTCAAATCCTTTTCATACCCACTTGGCACTCTCCTAGTGGATCAAGTGAACGCTAGGGAGGGTGGTGCACCAAACCCAATGGGTTTGGGTTAGCTAAACCCAGCCTGATGGCCTAACCGACCATGTGCATGGAAATGGCCACATGGTAAACCTTCTCCCACTCAATTGAAGCACATGGGGAGTTCACCATTCCACTCCTGGCCAAAATTGAACTCAAGGACACTCCTAATAGCCTAACAAACCCACTCCTTGTGAGCAATTGGATGAAAATGGCAAAGGGAAGCTAGGTCGTCCGATTGCTAGAGGGGGAGATATACTCCCCCTAATTCATTTGAATTTTCACTTCCTCTCTGAAGCATAGGAACTCATATCAAGCTTTAGAGAGTCTTCCCAAGCTTCCTAGAGAGGACTTGAAATCTCCATTCTCGATTTTCATCACTTGAAAATAGGGGAACTCCATTGATTTTCTAACTTGCTCTACACATCAAACCAACTCAATTCCTTCTTCAAGACTCATCAGAGGACCAAGTCGAGCTCACCTAAGTTATTTCCCAAGCTCCAAAGGCAAAGGAAGGGTGCCGTAGAATAAAGCTGAGCCAAGCTCA
Organism: Cymbidium sinense; assembly: GCA_021442155.1. NCBI lineage: Eukaryota > Viridiplantae > Streptophyta > Magnoliopsida > Asparagales > Orchidaceae > Cymbidium > Cymbidium sinense. The sequence continues at coordinate 87,209,094 of CM038226.1, read as the reverse complement.
AGGAAAGGGGGGTGGTCTATAAAGCCATCCATTCAACCTCAAGAGCTTAAACTTTTAGCAAAGCTTCATCTCAACCAAACAAAGCTTTTCTAAGGGAATCGAGCATCGGTGATCACCTCCAGCAAGGTTAGCCATTTTTTGAGCTTAAATTCAATGTGGTTTGGAGATTTGTGAAAGAAATCTTCATGGCATGGGATTTTGGCCGTTAGATGTTATCTAGGATGCCTGATGAAGGTGTGGGCAAAATTCTAGCAATGAGCTCAATTGAGCTAGGATCATGTCCTAAAAGATGGATGATCCCCTTTCACGCAGGGAATTACAGGGATGGATCTCTGAACATCCATCCACTCATTTTGGATGGACGACTGAGATTAAAATGTGTAATATCTTTATTCTTATCCCTCAAATCTGTGGCTTTAATCTCAGCGGTCCGATCCTTGATCAGACGGTTGAGGAGAAAGTATGTAGCATCGCCGCCATGCGGCGCTATGATGTGATGGGTTAAATACCCAATCAGGCTACGCCGCATGTAAAGCGCATGTCGCATCAACAGCATATGTGGTGTCAGTGGGATTAATAATATGATTAGGGATTATTGAATTATTAATTAATCACCTAACTTATAAAATTCATATCTCAACATAGAAAAATAAAAAAATTTGAAATAAATTGCATTAGAAAGATAATTGAACATAGAATATTCTAAAATTTACTTTGATTGATTTTGGATAGTTCTTTTCTCTAAATGTGGGTTTTATTGGGAATATTAAATTATTAATTACTCTCTAATTAATCAATTGATTAATGCCAAATTTCTTGGGTGTAATTATAGGGATGACTTTTGCCTCTCCTAATTTTCTTGAGATTTATTGGTGGCTTAATTAGGGGAATTTCTAGTTCAATACTTAATCACTCCCTTATTATAATTAGACTTAATTAAGGGTATAATTAGATTTAACCTTTTGATTGAGCCAATTAAGTTTTAATTAAGTGGATGTGAGGTTTAGGGAATAATTTTGGGATACTCTCCTTAAGATATTCCTTAAACCCCTTTGTTCCTTAATATCACCTTAATTAAGGGTTAATTCACTAATTATCCCTTTAATTAATTTCAAAAAATTCTAAAACTTTCTAGAACTCACTTATTTCTTCTTGGGTAGATGCTTAGGTGTTCAAGAGCCTAAGTACAGTTAAGAAAATCAAAATTCAACTCATATGTGTGAGGGGTGTTTTGAAATTACTTAAGTTAAACCCCTTAGCTTAATTAATTATTAATCATGAGCCAAATTGCATTAGGCCCTTTTCTTCCTAGGTGCATTTCTGATTTAAATTCCTTGTGTGGTTTTAGGTCATCTCATTAGCTCATAATTATTTGATTAATTATGCTAAGATGGTGTAGGTAAGGTGGAATTAACATGCTTAATTCATACCTTAACCTAATCAAAATATAAAATGAATCTAATCACTAAAAATTGAACAAAAATATCAAACACATGTGAGAATGGGCTAGGAACAACAAACTCACCTCACATTTTTTAAATTAAATCAATCTCAAGATCAAATAAAAATCACATTAAATAAACTTTGATTTGCTTTAAGCTTTCTTATTTCATAAGATTGTCTTTAAAAATTAATTAAGGTGAATGTGTTTACATGCTTTCGTTACTTTAGTTCTTTTCCAACATGCTAAATATGTGTGTCTATGATTTCATACATTCATGCTTTTCAAAAATCAAATTTAAAATAAAAATATTTTCTTTATGTCAAATTGCATGTTTTGGCTAAAGTAAGAATATGAGTAGCTATTATCAATATTAAATCTAAATTATTTTCAAAATATATGAATCAATTATCAAAACTAAAAGTGTGTTTCTTATGTCTTACTTATAAGCTTGCATGTGAGTAAAATATAAGGATATGCTTAGTGTATTTTTCCTTCTCTTTTCTTTTGGTATAGTTTTGAATAGGATTTGGCAAAGTGTATAGTTCATTTGAAAAGAACACAATACTTTCCTAATTTTATTTCCTATTCATTCTTATTTTATGACTTAAGAAGGACACCTACACCTACATATATAAATTGCATAAACAAACCAAAATAAAATAAATACAAACTTTTGCATAATTCTTTTCCATTCATTTCTTTTGTACACATGTTTGTATTTAAGGATAGAGATATATTAATCTGGATAACCCCGGGGTTGTGAGGATTTAAGTAGCCCTAAGTAGTTCTTATACCTTACACCCCTGGTGCTAACAATGGCATCATAGTCGCTTATGCCATTGTTATGTGAAAATTGGATAAGAAACCCCTTTTCTACTTAATGAAAATCATGCATCATAAACATTCAAATTTTCTTAAGTAACTTATTTAGCATGCATCATAAAGTGTGTTAAACATTCTCATTTGGTATCTATATATATGTTTAGTATTCATTCATATGCATGTTATACATGTTGGGAAAGAAATTAAGTGATGTGTGTTTTGTGATCTTAATTCACTTTATTTAATCTTAAAATGCCTTTTTTTAGTAGGTTTATTTAGAGTTCTTCTACACTTATGATTAATTAAAACACATAATAAAAAATTCACTAAAAAAACTAAAACATGAATCCTCTTTAGAAATTACTTAGGTTAGGGAAGGAAAGAGAAGTTCTCTTCTCTTTCCTTCTCTTTACAACTTAGTAATTAATTATAAGATTCAATTGATCCCAATCAAAACATAAAATAAAATCAACCCAAATCAGAAAAATAACTTAAATAAAACTATCCTCTAAGTTAAAAACTCCCACATTTAGAAAATACAAACCCTAAAACCATAGTTAAGCATACCACACAAACTTTATAAGGCACACACATTTAGACTAAGTCACCACTTATAGCTTTAGGTTAGGGCGGTGCATGGTTTGATGTTTATTTTTGTTTTGTGATATATGTATTAGTCTGAATGTTAGGATGAATGTGCATAGAATGAATGATAGGATGATTTAGTCTAATCATTATTTTTTTGTAAGGGATTGTGCTTAAGGGGCGTTGTAATAAATAAAAATATAAATGCTTTTACTATGTAGGTGCTTATACCCCTAAGCATAATCAAATAAGCTAGGTGGACTTAGTCACCCATGTGTGAAGTGATAAGTCTAATATACATGCTTCAGATTTGTGTAGTTTGTTTAGCTAATCTCTATTTTACAGGTCTTAGCTAGATTTACTTTTCCTTTTCATGTAATTTTTATAATTAGGATTTTGGAATGATTGTTATGGGGATTAGGATGAGCATTGGTCATAAGATCTCATCTTATGTACCATGTAAAGCCTTTGGAGCAACCATCTTCCAACCATCCAAAAGAAGGAACCAAAGAAGAAATAAGAAAAGAAGAAGAAAGAAGAAAAGAAGAATGAAGAAATGAAGCTTGAAGACCCCCATAATAATGAGTTCCTTGCTTAATTGCACTTAATTCATTTGTAATCCAAGTTGTATAAGGGTAGTGCTAGGCTACCCAATTTGTTTTCGGTTTGTGCGGTGGTTCCCGACCATAATTGGTATCTTATTCTTTTGCATTAGCTTTATAAATTGATTGATGATAATTTTAGCTTGTGCATTAAGATGGCATCTTTTTCTTAATTTTTCCTTACTTGATGTATGGCCTGGATGTGGATTAGGCTCTTAGGAAAAAAATAAATATTCTACCAAATTAAATAATTTAAAATTAAAAGTAAAGAACTCATAACCTCACATAAAGCATAGGCTAAAATCAAGATAAAAGAATTAGCAACCCCTTAGCTGAGAGTATTTATTTTATAACATCATGCACAAATGCATAATGTTTTCACTCTTGATTGGAGGGCTTCCACCTTTACCATTTGAGAGCCATGATGGAAGTACACCTCCTCTCTTATCACTGATTTTGGCCAATAATCTTACTTCTTATGCATTAGGCATATGAATCCTATAAGCCTGAGTCAAACGATTATCCAAAAATGAAAATTAAATGAAATATGATTTACATTAGATTTAGGTCATTTGAAGCATACCCTTATATGATCTAGTCTCTTTAGGGAGTGAGTTTAAGGACTTAGTCACTTTTTAAATAAATAACAGCCTAGTTATCTTGCATAAATATATGACTTGCATGAATTTAAAATCATAGAGGAGTTAGTCACCACCCCTGGATTGTAAGTCCAAGCAGTCGAGTGGTTTGTCCTCTCTTGTGGAGACAAACCCAATACCAAATGTCACCTTAGATGTAGGTCATGCTTTCGGCCCTCGCCAAAGCTCCCTAGATTTAGGTTATGAGGCTGTTTCTCTCTTCCATGGGCCATAAACATAAATCCTCACCTCTTAAAAATTTCCATAATCTTGTGTTATGGAATCATGAGTCTTAAACATTTAATAAAAAGTCAGCCCAAATGAATAATTCAATTTCAAAAACATAAGGCCCAACTATAGGATAGTTTGAGATGCTCGCTAGGTTTCTTAGCATCGTGAACATTTCCTACTTATCTTTCTTTGGCTTTGACATTAACTTCCTCTCTTTGATCAATCACATTTGATCTTTTGAAATAAACTAATTGATTGATAGTCCTACCTATTAAAATCTTTGGAGATAATGATCATTTACCTTAATCGAGAGTATTCTTGAGGGATCTCATTCCTTAGGATATAATTAACTATGGGGGCTTGCCCCTGTAGGGAACTTAATGAACCCGATTTAAAATAAACTCTATTTTAGTTTTTCATGTAAAGTAGAGGAAGAATCTTTGGTACACATGCTGACTCATTATCCTTAGGAGTCTTTTTTGAGGTGATTAAGTCCATTATAGAATGGTGATTTCTATCTTTTGAGATAGTATACATCTCCTCAATTTCATACTCGATCACCCTCAATAAGAACATATGCAGATCTACATGGTGTCAAAATTGCATAAAAAGGAGATGTATATTATATCTTCATTTTATTCCGCATAGAGTGAAGATGGAAGTATATTTATTCTTAGTTATATAAAATTTCACACACACTTTTAGCCTTATGTTAGGTGCATGGCTTGACGTATGTTTGGTTTTATGATGTATTGTTGTAGACTGGATTTAGGATGTATACTTCGTAGATTGAATGTTAGGCTGTGATTAGCTTAATTATATTTTCTACAGGAGATTGTTATTAAAGAGTGCTTAAAATAAATATAAATACTCTCTTTTGCATGTTGCTTAACCCTAAGCATAGTCTGAATGTTAGGTGGATTTAGTTACCCATGTGTAGGGTGCTAAGTCAAAATCGTACATATAACTGCTTGGGTTGTATGGTGTGCTTAGCTAATACTTATTTTGTAGGGGTAGTTAGATTTACTTTTCCTATTTTTAATGTAATTATGCATTAGGAATTAGGATTAGTGTTATGGGGAATGGATGAGCAGAGGCTAGAAGGCTTTGTCTAGGGAGGCCTTCGTGATGCATTTGGAGCAAGCAAACCCAAATGAAGAAATGGAGGAGATATAAAGAAAGAAGATAAGAAGACCCCCAATAGCATATTCATCCTTAATTGTAATTATTCTTTGTAATATAGGTTGTATAATGATTCGCTACCCATTTTTCTTTTCAAGATAAGGCAATACACCGCATTGTATTCTTTATGTTAGGTTTATAAAATGTTTGATATTTTGTTTACAATTGCACAATAGAAGTGGCATGTATTTTTCTAGTTTCTTCATATATGGTGATTTAATGTGTAGCTTGGATTCAATTAGGCTTTTAGAAAAATAAATTGTCTACCCCAACTATGACTCATAACTAAATTTTATAAATAACTCATAATCACACTTAAAGACTAGACATTAAATCAAGATAATTAAAAAATTTTAGCAACCCCTTAGCTGGATATTGTATGCTTAATATCATGCATATCATCTTAAATCACTCTTATAAAATGAGGGCCTCCATTCTTGCACATATAGCTGACCATGAGAGCAACTCTACCGACAAGCTTCACCTCTTCTTGATTTGACCCATAACTCATTTTAACATGCATTTAAGCATATAAAAAAAATCCCAAAGCCTTTATCAAAATGAAGAGTCCAAAAATCAAATAAAAGTTAAAAAGATTTGCATTGGACTAAGTCATTGTTCATGCCACTCATGCTCTAATCTCTTAGGGAGTGGGTTTAAGGACTTTAGTTTTCTTTCTAATAATAACAACCTAACTATCTTGTAAAATGAAATGACTTTCCTACATGATTTTAAAGCAAAGGAGGAGTTAGTTGGCTGCCACTCCAGGTGGTTATAAGTCTAGCAGTCGGGTGATTTATCCTCTCTTATTGAGGTAAATCACATACCCATCTTCGCTTAGATTTAGGTCGCACTTTAGTTTTTATCAAAGCTCCCTCGATTTAGGATCTGATGTAGCTGTTTCCTTCGGACTACAAGCATAAATCCTCACATCTTAGACATTTCATAACCTTGTGTTGTGGGATTATAAGCCCTAGCCTTCTAATAAAATTTCAATTCAAACATATAATTCTCTTCAACATCAAACATATAAATCTCAACTATAGGATAGATTGGAATGAGCACTATGTTTCCTAGTATCATGAACCCCTACTTATCTCCCTTTGGCTTCGATAATAAGTCTCTTTTTTTTATCTATCCCAATTACTTTTCTAGACATAGACAATTTATTGATAGTCCTATCTTTGAAATCTTTGGAGATAATAATTACTTACTTTAATTGAGAGTATTCCTAAGGAACTCACCTTCCTTAGGATGTAATTAACTATGGGGGCTTGCCTCCATAGGGAACTTAACGGACCCAATTTAAAATAAATCTTATTTTATTCATTCATGTAAAATAGGAGAAAAATCTTTGGTATATTCGAAGACTCATCATGCCTTAGGAGTCCTTATTAGGTGATCAGGTCTATTGTAGGGTGGATATTCTATCTTTCGAGATAGTGCACCATTTTTTGATGCCATACCTGATCTCCTCAATAACTACACCCTTAGATCTGCTTGGTGTCCCACATATGCATAATTCAAAAATAAACACCATAGATTTTTCTGGTGACTCTGTTGGGGATAGTTCTTCTCTCCATCTCTTATAAATAATTATTATCTCCAAGCATTAATTGTGGATTTGTATTTCATATGAGTCTCAAACTATCTTTCCTTTTGTTGGTGTGGTGAAAATTTTATATCTCTGCCTTCATCTATCTCCTTTCAAAAAAAAGGATAAGTGAAAATAGAAATATAAAATGCCTTGTTGGGATGCCACATAGATCTGCGTGGATGTTCTTATTAGGGTGATCGGATATGGCATTGAGGAGAGGTGTATTATCTTGAAAGATAGAAGTCACCACTCTACAATGGACCTAATCACCTCAATAAGGACTCCTAAGGACTATGGGTCTCTGAATGTACCAGAGATTCTTTCCCTACTTTACATGGAAAAGTAAAGCAAGGTTTATTTTAAATCGTGTTCATTAAGTTCCTTAGGGCAAGCCACCATAGTTAATTACATCCTAAGGAATGGGATTCCTTAAGAATACTCTTGATTAAGATAAATAATCATTGTCTCCAAAGATTTTAAAATGATAGGACTATCAATCGATTGACTTATTTTTAGAAAGTCAAGTGGGATCGATCAAAAGGAGGAAGTTCTTATCGAAGCCAAATGGAAATAAGTAGGGATGCTTAAGATACTAGGAAGCCTAGTAAGCATCCCAAACTACCCTATGGTTGGACTTTACATTTTTGAAATTGAATTAATTTGTTTGAGTTGAATTTTTATTAGAATGCTAAAGCTTATAATTCCATGATAAAAGGTCACGAAAATGCCTAAGAGGTGAGGATTTATGCTCATAGCGGGAAAAAGGAAGTAACAACCTCTGAATCTAAATCTAGGGAGCTTTGTCAAGGGCCAAAAGCTCGACCAAAATCTAAGGTAAAAATGGGTATTTGGTTTACTACCTCCACAAAAGAGGATAAACCATCTGACTGTTAGACTTACAACCGCCTGTGGGTGGCTGCCAACTAACTCCTCCTACTATTTTAAAATATGTAGGCAAGTCATATGTTTATGCAAGATAGCAAGATTGTTATTTATTTAGAAAGAGACTAAGTCCTTAAACACACTCCCTAAGAGACTAAATCATGTAAGGGCATGCTTTAATGACTTAAATCTAATGCAAATTTTTTATATATTTTATTTTTATTTTGGACAATCAATTTGAC